>JAUZNC010057580.1:0-12589 GCA_034780395.1 Vannuccia rotundouncinata | reverse complement strand
TGTCTAACATATCTTACATGTCCAACATTTCTTACATGTCCAACATTTCTTACATGTCTAACATTTCTTACATGTCTTACATTTCTTAAATGTCTAACATATCTTACATGTCCAACATTTCTTACATGTCCAACATTTCTTACATGTCTAACATTTCTAACATTTCTTACATTTCTTAAATGTCTAACATTTCTTAAATGTCTAACATTTCTTACATGGTCAACATTTCTTACATGTCTAACATTTCTTACATGTCTTACATGTCTAACATTTTTTACATGTCTAACATTTCTTACATGTCTAACATTTCTTACATGTCTTACATGTCTAACATTTTTTTCATGTCTAACATTTCTTACATGTCTAACATTTCTTACATGTCCAACATTTCTTACATGTCTTACATGTCTAACATTTCTTACATGTCTAACATTTCTTACATGTCTAACATTTCTTACATGGTCAACATTTCTTACATGTCTAACATTTCTTACATGTCTTACATGTCTAACATTTTTTACATGTCTAACATTTCTTACATGTCTAACATTTCTTACATGTCTTACATGTCTAACATTTTTTTCATGTCTAACATTTCTTACATGTCTAACATTTCTTACATGTCCAACATTTCTTACATGTCTTACATGTCTAACATTTCTTACATGTCTTACATGTCTAACATTTCTTACATGTCTAACATTTCTTACATGTCTAACATTTCTTCCATGGCTTACATTTGATCAGGACAGAAGTGGTGAATGATTGCACAGAAGGCCATCCCATTGCGAAAGGACGTCGTCATATTCGTGATGTCCACACCCCGGTAGCCCTTGGTCAATTCTCTACACCAAGTTAACAGATCCTCGCCACTGTTGACCACGGACGCTGGCGACTCTGACGAGTCTGAAGACGTCGGGGCCTCATGTGGAGGGGGCCCTGACTGCGACCGGAGACTGCCGTTAGTAGGGACAACACTGGACCTAGCAACCGGAGTTGGAGTGGATGGTGAGGTAGGGTCCGGTCTGAAAAAATAGAGATGGAGAGACGAATGACATGGAGGAAGAATAGAATGCAGTAGGATGAGAAAAGCTTACTCTTTGTCGAGAGTTGAATTAGTTTGATGATTGTTGGAGGGTATGGGGGTACCATTAGCGGGATGTTGCTCCTCCAATGGATCTTCTATGACGTCATTATGTGCCACTTCATTGTTGGTTGGCTGTGTTGGTTGATTATTATTTGAAATTGGAGACCTCTGAGGCTCTGGTAAACGCAAAATTGCGATAGAACTTTGGACAGTTGACTCTTTAGGTAGAATACAACAAACAGCTTACTCGGTGTTAAATCGCCCTGTTCTTCGTCGGACACTTCGTCACTGTCGAGAGCTTTCAACTTGGCCGTGAGTTCACTCAGATCGTCATGAATGCTGGTCATCATCTGGGAGGGACAGGGGAAGTCATTCGTGACGTCAGCGTTGGAGGAGGGATACCCAAGGGACATTAGAGATGCTAAAGAGATCATGTCTTCGTCACTGAAGGTGGGAGAAGTAGTCACTATATACATTTTCTTATAATACAAGAAGACACACTGACATGAATAATTCCTTTTTCAAAAGAAAACAATTAAAGGAGGGTGTCCACTGATATTGTGGAATTTATTTCCGGGATATTTTCAAGAAATTTCCAGAGATACCAGCTGTAATCCCTATTTTAATCTTAAAAAGATGAGATTAACAAATCCGAATGCTACTTTATTCACTTGTTCTTATATTCCACATGTTCTCTAAGCAAATTCAATTCTAACTCATTGAAGGTTGGTGGCACAATTTGTTGTTTGTAATTTTTTCAAGGATTAGATCGAGTTTACAAGGAAGTTGATATTTTGTAAGGTGTGTGCAGAGACAAAAAATATGAAATTAATGGTAATTACACTTTGCAAGGAACAATATTTCTACTCAAGTTAGGATTCTATTGTTTGTATATATTCACAGTACATGTGGGCATTAAATAAATATATATTTGTTATAAAAACAATATTAGTGATATGACAAAACGTTCAACGTTTTATTTATTGCGATATCCAACTATTGAAAATGGTATTGATCCGTAGTTAAGTCGTAATAGCTATTAACGATATTAATATTCAGCAACAGCGGACACCAATTTATAACCTTAGTCATTTCAGCTAATTATAAATCAATTGTCTCATGCTAGGGCAGTTAAAGCATTCATAATTATATACACTCACAGGAAAAAAATATTACTTAATAGAAAAACTAGTCATAAAATCTGAATATGGATGACTATATTAACACCTCAAAGACAATTAACGAAAAAAAATTATCCTAAATAGTCCGCAGAACAAATAAAATTATAAATATCTTCCCAAAGATTTAACATCTCATGGGTCTTACGTGGCCTCGCCCTCCTTCAGGAGGAGACAGTGAAGAGTGAGAAAGAGAACTGCTGACTGCAATTTTTTAGAGGAAAGTTTTAGATTGACCCTGAGAACATTCTGTGTAGGAGTTGGGCTGGCGTATTCGGACACATTGATGCTCCTGTGAGCGAGGATACGACGCCTTCCACCGGAAGCTTTATCCCCTTGCTGAAAGAGAGAAGAGAACCAATCGCTGGTTACTGGTAATTCCGTTGGGTGGACTAAATAAAAATTTTGATCTTTACGTCTTCTATGTGAAATGTCCAATCCTTTTCTTCAAAGGCATGTTCCTTGGTTGAATGGAACAAAGTTGTCACCATATCCATGTTCTCCGGTACAGACCAGACGTGGCTGAATGTTGTTGGGTTCTGGGGCGACGGATGACAAGTGATTGCCTGAAAAATAGATAATTTACATTATAGTCAATTACAAAAAAATAGTTTGGGTTAATATTTGTAACCTGTGTAGCATAACGACGGTTTCTTCGTGTCCAAATGATGACTAAATTTCCTGGTTTGTAGTTCTTACTGCAGTCGAGGGACACCTCTTGATATGATGCTGTAAACTGGAACTTGGCAGCCTTCTTGCCCACTCTCTGGAGTCTCTTCCAAACACTCATTCTTTAATGGAAGAATGTATAATCAAAAGATTTTGGCTTATAGAATTATAGAAAACAGACTAAAACAAATTGAACAATTGAACAAATTGTATTGAACACAATTCATCGCTAACATTTATAATATATTTTAATATGTATAAATACTAACAGGAAATATGTGTGATTCTTATTGAAGAATTTGATTGCCCTTAAACCCAAAGCCAATGTTATTCCAGATTTTAACAATATACAAATATGCCTTAAGGTGCCTCCAAAATTCTGGATGAATCAAGGTATGGATCAATTGTATAGAATATATTAATATATTAGAGCAAACTAATATAAAGTCAGTAGTATATGCCATTTACAAAAACTCAATCTATAGTCAATCACATTAGTTACTCAGTATTCAAATCAAGTTTAGTATGTACTGTTTAGATGCAACCTTTTTAGGCAACCCTGCAGTCATTATATTGACACAAACATAGAATTAATTATTAGTTACAGTAAGATTTTGCTTTTTTTGGGGCAACACCATTTAATTTCAGGCAATAAATTTAACTGCTTCAGCAACTTAAACTGATATGTTCAGGGAATACATTTGAAAAGCAATCAATTTTTTAAGGAATACATTTTAATCAAAACCTTACTACAAATTAATTGACCTAAATGATTAAAAATTGCTAATATTAAATAAAGTAGGTTTTAATAGAAGTACATGTAATACAATTTTTTATGTATTTTGTAAAAAAATTGATAGAATATATTTTTTATACTATACCTAATATAAATAAATGTAAGGCCATAGCTTAATCAAACAATAGATAATTATCTAGAAAATTTCCCATAATTGACATCAATATTTTTAATAGATAGAGGAAACATGTGTAAACATTGAAATCTATGATTTCACATAATTCCATTCTAAATAAAGGATATAGCTACATTTCAATAGAATCAATCAAATTCCATAATTTGGAGATTCCAATAAATATTTTCATTAGATTTACCCAAAAAATATGTTTAAAATAAAACTTTAAACTAAAATTTAGAGATATTACTTTTATAATTTTTTCTACATTTCTATAGAATCAATTACTTTAAAATATTTTAGAAACCTAAAAAATAGAAATTTTCCAAAATAATTATTTTTAAAAATACTCCAAATGTTATCTCTAAAATTTATAAATTAGCAATTCTATACTAACAGGATAAAACAATCATTCACTATATATAAATAATGATAAAATAATTAAAAAATTTATTTTAACAATTCCAAAAATTTTATTTGCAACTTTAAGTATTGTTCATTCAAGAGTTAAAAGAAGGTATTAAACATTTTCTGCCAATTTAGAATTTTATTTATAACATAAGATTTGTTCCTAAAAATGATGTATGTATATATAAACAAATTTATTACATAAAATAACATTATAAAAATATTTATATATATATACTACAATCGGCAGAAAATGTATAATAAACATTTTCTGCTGATTTCTTTGCCCTTTTTGAGTTTTATATAATATATATTGTACTAACATATTAATAATATAATACTTAAATTAGCAGAAAAGGTTTATTATTAATATACATTTTCTGATAATTTTAGTATGTATATATATATATTTTTTATAATGTTATTTTATATAATAAATTTGTTTATATATACATACATTATCATTAGGAACAAATTTTATATTAAAAATAAAATTCAAAATCGGCAGAAAAGGTAAAGTATATTAAAAAGATATACATGTTAAAAGATGCCATATCATCTTTTTAAATAATATTATATTATGATATAAATTCAGCAATAATAATGTTGTGTTTTCAAAGAAGGGTGGGGATTAAAGGGGTGTGATAAATGAAATATTATATTATTAGGTGTTTTAATATATTTTAGTATTGTTATTATATGGTTGTCTGAAGTGGAGTGGGATTCATTAATAATTCACCACAGAGGCCCACACCATAAATAACCCTTTATCTGGGTATGAATTAATTTTTGGTAATATGATATATAGAACTAATAATATGAATAATTAAAAACCAGAATATCCTAAACTACAAATAAAATTGATAAAACTAAAAACTATTAAAATAAATTAATACAAAATGTGGTTAACTGTTAAGAGGCCTTTTTAATAATGAATAAAATATTATTTTTTAATTATTACATTTTGAATACTTTATATTTTCAATTAACATGTATATTTCATTATATTATAAAAGCCATTTACCTATAGATACTATTTTAATACCGAAAAAATTATTATCATTTTGCTCTAAAAAAATCAATTTGCTCATTAATAGCTAGATGATATTTAAAAATGATATCGAAGCATATTATTTATATAATACAAATTTATTTTTATTTATTAAGAGCAAGGGTAAGTTTCTATCATGGTATTAAAATAGTATCTAGGATTATTATTGTTAAAATATTTTCAAGATAAAAATTTTTATTTAGTTATAAGGAGATTTTTTAAAGCCATATGAAACCTTTTACTTTTTGATAGTTTTTTGGTCTTTATTTATTCTTTCATTTAAATTTTTAATAGAATATAAACTTCTGGATTGTAAATTTATTAAGAAAAATTTATTTTACGGGAACACATAAAAAGAATGATTTATTTTAAATTATATATCTAAAAGTTTCAATTTATAACCAAAGCTAGATTTTAAAATATGATATTTAATTAAATTAATTTGTTAATTAATAATAATTTAATAATTAAATAAATATGTTCCTTTTCATTCAGAGGATCAATTAATCTTTTTAAAGAAGTATCCCTTAAAAATAGGATTTATTTAAAAATATCACTTTGCTCTCAGTTGTATCAAGCTTAAACAAAGAGACTAACAACTTTAAAAAAAACGATATTATATTTGACCGCCTTGTGACGCCAATATTTCCGCGGGCTGCCGGCGAACCGCCTACTTTGTTTTCACCGAGGTGTCACATTATCCGACAGTTATAAAAAAGTTAATCTGATATATTTTTATATGAATAAAATCTATTCGTCAGTTTATCCGACAGTTAGAAAAGTCAATATTATAGGTTTTATATTTTTTTCTTCTGCTGAAAATTTAACAGCACGCTTAAATTGATGAGAAGACATAATGTTAAATATAATAAGTAGATCAAATAACAGAAAATATAAAAAAACCATGACAAAATATATGAATCATAACTAGATTATAATACTTTAACTAAATTAATTGAATAATTTTTACTTTAGTAAATAATTAATTATTACTTAATTAAATACTGATATTTTAGTGATTGTATGAATTAAAAATATCATATTGTTTATAATTTTTGAATATTTGTAAAACATATTAAGATAATTTAACTTCCAAACTTAAGCCAACACATTAATCTACATTACATCTCTGATCTAAATTTCAGTTAAATCTAAAGTGAACGATTAAAAAATTTTTTTTTTTAAATATCGATTTTAATCAAACTTTATAAAAAATATAAACAATATTACATGTTTGCATACCTACCTACTTATCCATGTTACCTGGTTACTTATGATACAATTACTTGTATATGTTACCTACATGCTTATTAATTTGCTTGTACTACTTATTAATTACTTGTTTACTTATTATTGTGTACTTTATTGTATTGCAGATTAGTCTGTTCATCATTTGATCAATATACCTTGACAATCTGATGCACACTTGTTTAAAATATACCTCTGAACAAGACATTTTAAAAATCTATATTTTTAATTTATGTATTTATATATACTTAATTTAATGTTCAAATTAGATCTTTATTAAATTTAGATCGAAGAGGTTTAAACCATAGACTATAAATGTGTCCTTACTCTATTCTTAAGGCGTAAATAAATATTTTAGCTAGTAATTAATATAGCTAGGATGTTACAATATCTAAATGATTTTTTGGCTAGTTCGGAGTTTATTTTCTATAAAATTTTGTAGAAATTTATATTTATGGATTTATTTCCATGGTTCAATTGAGATAATATCATAGACATTACACTATATAACTACAACTAGATCTGCAATCTAAAATTAAATGCTTAGCCGGTGTGTTAGGCAAAAAACGGTAAAAAACTTTAAATTAATCAATTAAATTGAAGTAATATGCTTATAAGTTCAAATCAGCTAATCAAATTGAAGTTTTTTGCCTAACACGATGGCTAGGAATTTAAAATGCATTAATTTTAGATTGCAGATCTAGTTTAATGTATAGATATATAATGTCTATGAATAATATATCTTAAATTTCTAAAATATTAAATAAATTTCTTTCATATTCTTAATGTTAAATATTATTTAATAAATTTGCTTCAGAAATACAACGAAAATCCTTTTTTGGGCATTTGTTATGAATTTTAAATATTTTACAATTATCCTTAATTTATATAACAACATACTTTATATTAAACAAATGTTGATTATTAATGACTACGAGTTATATTTTAAATGTTAATAGTCAATTTCCACAGAACAGTTTTTTTAAACTTTTCTGTTGATAAAGAAGGTGGAAATTGAAAATATAAGGGTCAAATCAAAAAGATTAAACTGTAAAATAATATTTAAACGAACCTTCAATATATATATATATATCTTCTATACCTATATATAAATTTATATATAATACATATATATATATATTTGACAACATGATGTTAGATGATCAATTTGAAATAATATTACCATCAATAATAAAGAAATTTTCAAAAAATTGTTAATGTTCAAATAATCTCATCAATCTTAATTACGTGTTGGGACAAATTACAACAAAAAAAGACAAGAATACACACCATTAATAAATAATTTTTTTAAAAGTAATAATTTGGTCAAACAGCAAATGCAAAGGTACTGGATAGCTGAAAAATTGTTGATGATTGTTCAATATTTTGTAGAAAATTAGTAAAAACATCATTAAATAGCTATTAACAACATTAATTGTGCTTATAACAACAACACCCCAATATGTGTCAGCAAATTTGAAATTATTTTCTAATAACGTGGGTTACTGGCAGCCGATGCGGGAACGTCGTCTTCAATGCTCTGAATTGTATCTAACTGAATTTTCAGATATTGGTCGTTGCTATTAATTATTATTAGCAAAAATTTCAATGACATGTCAATTAATAGGAATAATTACCAATGTCTTTATTATGACAATTATTGTAATTTCCATATAACAGTAATTAATATAAAGCAACATAATCAGCCGAGTATAACTCTAAAGTATGTATAGTATCCGGAGAAAGTATTATAATGAACATATCATTTTATATTTTTTGACAATTACCGAGTTTTGAATCCCACTAGACCTTGAATACCATTTATTTTTTCTGAAAGATCGTTAAAGATTATAATATGCAGGACTTGAGATATTATGAGACTTGAGATATATTATGCATTAAAAATTGAGATTCAAGATTTAAGAGGCTTTTACCATTTTCTGCAAGAGTCCTTCAAAGATTTTTAGTATTTGTTTAGTGACAAAAACAATTCAAAAAAATAATTAGCAGAGGCGTATAGGAGCGTAATAAAGATTGGGGGTTGGGGGTCTTATTTTTCAAAAAGGGCACTTTTTATGAGTGTATATTTTTTTAAATACATGTTGTTATAAACGTATTGCTTGCTTTAAGACCCCCTCAGGACCCCCAGCTTCTACGGGTTAAGTCTTCAAATTGGAGATATATTTTTTTAAATGAAGTTGGTTGCATCTTTATTATTTTTATTTGATTTTAGGAGATATATTTTTTTAAATGAAGTTGGTTGCATCTTTATTATTTTTATTTGATTTTGAATATATCAGTTTCACCTTTCTAAATATGCTATGGTTCGATAATTTTCCATCTAATAAAGTTTTACACCTTAATGAACAAGTCTGAATGATATTTTTTATAATTAATAACTCTTGAAATATCCTAATGAGCATCACATAATATTGAAAGTAACTTTGAAATGTTTTCCTTACCTAATTGTACATATTTATATTATTTAGGGTTACATTTTCAATTAAAATTTATAATTAGTATTGCTCGCAACTAGAATTGAAACAATATAGTGAAAAAGCAGGAAACACTGTCAAAAACTATTGTTGTTTACGATCAATATTTAAACCATTGATTCAATTTAATGCTTTAAAATACTAATAAATAATTGAATATATCTAAATAATTTTAACAAACTATATATTTCAAAAATTAATATTATATTTCAGGATTAATGTTCGTTATATTATTTTAATTATTAAGAATTGTTCGTCGGACAATTGGAAATTTTTTGTTTTTCGTGAGTAGAATTATCGAAAATCTTTTAAAGCACATTTTAAAATGTGTTTTATTTTTTTGCTTTTAAAGATTGAATGGAAATCCATTAATGTGTGACTCCATTTTAATTAAAGTAGAGGTTGAAACGTTATTTCGTTTATGTAAATCGAGTTCCTTTTAATAAATGATTGTCTGGTTAAGATGGTTAATTATACTGGTCAATTTGAATACATCAGATTTAAAATTACCGAAATCACTAAGATATCGTTTTTCATTAATAATTGTTAAATTTAATCCATTTTGCGAAAAAAGCTAAAGTTGCTATCGATTATTTGAATAAATCTATAAAAGTATTCATTTTTACTTTAATGAAGAATTTATTAATCATTTTTTGTACATATTTTTGTACAAATGTTTTTCACGATTTTTTCTATTAATTATAAAGTTTCTACAGTAATTTTATCTAATATATAGTGTAAGAAGTTTATAAATAAACGAAAATCGTGTCGTATCAAATTACTAATTATGACATAATGTCATGCATATATGACATTATTATAATAACTTTACACAACACAACAAAACCATGTTTGATTGGTTTTAGTTGAGGTTTCCTGTCATTTTTTATAAATATTGATTAAATAATCATAATCATAAAACACCTGTCCTAAATAAATATATAAACCAGATAACAAAGCCAATATAGAAAGACAAATATAATTCTACATTTGAACTAATTAAAAATGGAAACAAACAAAATAAATAACAAAGTCTGCAGGATACCAACAAATTTCCCGTGGTTGATTTTTTGAGCGTGTCCTCTTGAAATAATATCTTCTCTTAAGACCAGAAATTTTCATAAATATATACTTTCAGAGAAATATTTTAATTCTATACTAAAATCGATGAAATCAAATTTTTAGCATATTAAACTCAATAATTGCTAACAAACAATTGCCGCCTAACATGTTAATTAAAACAATTAAAAGACTGTTTCATAATATTAGAAAATGGATTTTGTTGATCTGGCAAATTTGAAAAACTTTACAAAGTTGGAACATACTCAAAGTGCAATAATGTCCAAAATATTTTATGTAATTAAATCATTCATAATTAAAAATAGTCTTTAAAAAATTGTTTAAAAATTATTTTAAAAATTAGCAAAGAATAGTCATTTTCAAGAGAGTTGTGAGCAACGCATTTCACATATAGTTATATCTTTCCAGTTTTGTCTTTCCATATTATTTTTTTAGCAATTATAAAATCGATGATACATTTTAAGTATGCTTTGCAGTTAAAAAATATATATATATACTTTGCTACTTGAACTAATTAATATCTTTTACGAAACTAATAAGACATTTTTAAACTAATGAAAGTGTTATAACTAATATGCAATAAAATGGTTCTTAGAAAGAATTTGCATAAATAAATTATCATTTTGTGACGCATAAAATTATAATTATCGGTATAAGATTATCAAACAAATCCAAGCAAAACATACATAGTTTTAATTTGAATTCTTTGTTATATTAACGAATTGTAAAAATGATTTTCTAAAAAATTAGTTAGATGAAATAAAATTAGTTATAACATGAAATGTTTTGTAGAAACACTATGCAGGAAATGAGAAATCAAAAAGCCAGGTAAAATTATGTTATAATTGATTTTTTTATTTAATTTCGATAGAAGCATTACATATTAAAAAAGGAAATACTTTAAAAATGAAATATATAAATAAATAAACAAGACTGTATTTGATTACTAAATGTTTCACGTTATAAGATTAAATTAAAGATAATTTAAAATAATTTTATTACAAATATGTTTAAATAAAATTCGCGCACAATCAAAAACCCATTAAATAGGTGGGATGTGTTTCATTATTTTATTTTATTAACATTATCGCATTTTTTCAGACACAATATGATTTCTTTTAATTAATTTTTATCTTTCGGATAAAACTATTTGTTTATAACTGTATTTGTTTATCACTTATCACGGAACTGGTTGTCGTAAACATATCAAACAATTTGTTATGAATTTTCTATTAAGAAATTAAGACAGCAGGGGTTGATGTGTATTAGCCATAATTGATTTACAATTATTGAAATTAAATTGATTTAACATTCTCTTTATGAAATTTAATAACGTATTCAGTAATAAAATGCAAAATTCCAAGCAATATTAGCAAAGCATTTTCATTCTGCAAGTATAGAGAAAAATTAAATACACACAAGGTGAAATAAATTAATTTCATCCTTGTGTGTATTGCATTTTTCTATATGTAAATATTGTAAATGATTATTTAACCATGTACATAAAAATATAATTATCCAATTATGAATCGTAATTTATTATATATATATATTTCTATATATATATAAACATAAACTTACATCTTTAAAAAATAATTAGCATAGGCGTAATATAGGAGAGTATAGGCTGGGGGCTGGGGGTCTTATTTTTCAAAAAGGGCACTTTTTATGAGAATGTATTTTTTATAATGCATGTTGTTATAAACGTTTGCTTGATTACAATTTTTTAAATATTAGAATAAATTTTTGGGGGTTCAAAATATATATCGAGCAAATAAATACTATTAATGAGAGGATAACCATATTTTTATGTACATGGTTAAATCATCATTTTAAAACCAAAACATATAATATACGCAGGTGATCAAAAAGTCCTAAGGTTTACAATTTTTATGATATGTTTATTATATAGTGATATAAATATTGAATCCTCCGGTGATACAATTTTTATAAACATTATATCTATAGATATCTGTAATATCAATACAACTGAAATCCAGACTGTTCTTTAATTTCTATGTATTATAATCTCACAAATAAATTGATTTGAATAATTTAACGTATATATGCACTCCACACTTTAATATGAATAATGCATTGATATACTACTATCTTTGTTTATGTTATAATATACAATATGCTCATGGCCCCCGGACTGGCGGGGGGGGGGGGCAAGTTTGTCGGTATATTTAGTGAAGCTCTGTTTTTATGCGCTTTATAAATAAAATTTTATTATTATTATTATTATAGTAATTGGCAGTTACAGAGTAATAATTAAAAAAAAAATTTTTTTAATTTGTATGACATTATTTAGTTATAGACAACTCTATTATAAAGTTTTTGTGTAGAAATAAATCATATTTCCTAAAAAAAAACGGTTATTTCCCTTTTATTAATTATTATAATAGTTATTGGCATAAGTAGATACATTTTTGGCATTTACGGAGAATCCTATTCTTTGT
>JAUZNC010057579.1:0-12590 GCA_034780395.1 Vannuccia rotundouncinata | reverse complement strand
GATTATTGCTTGTGTACTTTTTAATAAAACTGAAAAACCTAATCATTACACAATAACTCTTAACTAATAACAATATACTTTCAAAATATATTTAGAAAGGATTAATTAAAACGGGACGTAAGAAAATAGAAGTTCCATTAGGTATATAAACAACAAAAGTATATTATTTGATTCTCTGCAACAGTTTGCCCTTTTACAGTAAACATTTTGATAAAAATGAAATTATAATAGTCAACAGACAAGTATATTGTCTGTTGGCAATAGGAGGTTTAGCTATTATAAGATATTATACATATGATATTTTGAAAGCAGGCAATAAATGACCTTTGTACTACTATACAAGTAAACTTAAACTTGGTAGACCAAAAATAGATTTCATAAATTCTATTTATCATAATAATAAATCCAAACCACTGAACTGTAATGTTCAAACTGTCTATATTAAGCAGTTGTATTCAAATATTAACAAATTTAAAGTAGAAAAATAAAATAATTAATACAAATTTACGTCATACAAATTTAAAAGGTTTGATTATATCATTAAATACTAAATATAATGCTAGGTTAGCAATTATTAAACATTTGTCATGATAGTTATAATATTAATTAATTTTTTTTGTATTTTTTGTTTAACTCATTCTTTGGAATGCGAAGCTTCCACTAACATTATATACAATCTGTAGTACAGTATGATCACACATATATAGGTGCACTATTTCATCTTTTGTGAAACTTTAGCTGCGTTATGAACAATTGACCAGAAAAGCATAACGAAGATATCATAATAGTCATTACATAAAGTAAGGTGACACGCATGAGTCAGTATATACAAGATTTTCTATCATGGTGTCGACTCTTTGGTCTAGTAATTAATTAAACGAATCGAAATTTTATTCAGCTGTTAATGCATGACTAAAACTGAATTTGATAATAAACATTGCAGCTAATAGTTATGGTATTAATGTCACTAATATACTTTTTTAAATTTAATATTTTATGCTTATTAATTATTTTTTTATTAATTTTTTCAACAAAAAATTGTATTTAGAAAGTATGTACATATCAAGCTTTGGATAAACAATATGTTATGACAAATTCTCTTACAATAAATTAATGTTATTTTTACGTGAAAATGTGATTAACATTAATATAATAATCAAGCAGTTTTGAAAAATCGATTATCTTTTAAAAAAAATTCAATTAAAATAATGTATTTCATACGTAATTCCACTTAATTATGTACGTAAACATATTGCCATTTATATAGAATAATATGAAACATAATGAAACATAATGAATTTTAAAAAAATAGAAAGCTTGTATGAATATAATACATGTAGGAGAAAATAAACGTTATTAAAAAAACCTTCATAATTATTTTGATTGTATTACATTAGTTAGGTAAAAGTTATTTTTACTTTAATTTCCATTGTGGACAATATCATCTAAAACTTGTTACGTATTATACATTTGAAATCATGGAATTAATACAATTAGTTTAAAAAATAAAACGAATTCGTTTCCTGATTTTGATTCGTCATGCATTCTGCAATTTCTGCAGTCTATATTTCCTAGTAAATTTCCTAAATCCTGTAGAAAACACATCTTGTGTCTTTAGAAATCTGGGCAAACCTTGTAATATACAGACTATGACATTAATTATTTCGAGATAGATTTCACCTGGTTCGTAAATAAGCCTACTAACGTAGCTATATATGTACATAAATATGTGCGAATATGTTTGTTGTTAACTTCATCAACTGTAATTCAATTTCACCGAACAATTTGGTTTTCTCTTATTAGTTTTCGTATTCATGTTTAGGATAAACATAGCAGAGGTTTTACGTGTTTAGTATATGCGAATATAAACTCAGAACGGGCTAAGATTAGTCTTCTATTGAGGTGCTCATGTGGATAAATGTTGGTATTGAAACGATAAATTCCTATTTATATTCTTCAGTTTCATTATTCATTTAATTTTCTCGATATTTATTCTTTTACGTTTCTTTACTGGTACTTCTTCAAATTGAGGATCAATGTTTTCATTAGCAGGTTTTCTTAGTTTAATTTGTTATCTCATGTAACATATAATTATAGTAGTTTATTGTGAGAAAGCAGATCCTGATACACTGAATATAAAAGTGTTATTTAAATATAATCGTTGTCGCTTAATAAACTTTAAAACCCAGCAATCATATCAATGAAATTAAAATTGAAATTGTTCTAACATTTGATGATGTAGTCAACATTGTCAAGCCCCTAGCCATGGTGCTGGGAAGCCTGGGTCCATGGCACCCACCTTCCCCTCCTTTAGAACTCCATTGTACCTTATAAAAAAATGTTTCCAATTATAAAATAAACAGCTTTATATTGGAGGATTAGTGGGCTCGCTGCTTGCGGCGAATAACATTCCCCGACGAATATCGAAAGCAATTCGTCGGCAACATTGGAATTTACGGAGTTTAATTGAAGATGTCAGTATGAATGTGTTGATACCAATAATAAATAAAGGTATATTATTATTCTTGTTTAAAACAATTAAAACTAATTTAAAATATGAGTTACGAGAGCGATTATATTGCAAAAATTTGAATAAAACGTATTTTGGGAAATTCCATTTTTTACAATGAAATTTCCATACTCTATTTTTGTCCTAAATGACAGAATGAATGAGAAGGTGAAGGAAAAATTAGAGTAACTATTTCAGTTGTATTTCAAATGTATTCAGTTACGTAAAATCCCATTGAATTATTTATAAACAATACAAACTTATATATAGAAATAAAGAGGAAAGAGAATAGTAAAGACATATAGACAAAAGTACAATAGACAGCGTGAGCCAAATATTTAGTGTGCAAATGGGAAAATTTTTCATTCCAGATAGCTTCTAGTAAGGGCATTTTAAGAAATATTTCGCAAATCTGGCAACTAAATTGTTACCAAACAATTTATGTACCAATATAATTTTAAATGTGTGTATTAACATGTATTAATTAGCTGAAACTCAACTCGTGTGGGAAATGTCTTTAATTTCGATTCAAAAACAAAATGGCAGCCAGAATTATGTTTTTTTTCAAATTATTTCAAAAACGATCATATTTTCAATATCAATATGCTTTTAGAAAATATGTATCCTTATGATTTACCTATTATGTGCAAATTTTAGCCAAATCAGATAAAATGGAACCCTACAGATCAAAAAAAATAAACTTAAATAATAATCAAAATTGCATATATTCATAGATTCATTATATTTAATGATAATTTACAATTTCTTCTGTAATATCTTCAAACTAAGGTTTGGTGGAGAGGTGTCGGCTTTTTGATCTAAAATAGCCAGGTATATTGGGCGCTATCTTGGTGCTACAATATATATAATGATTTATATTACTCACAATAGGTTATAAAGTATATGAACAAATGACCATCACTTAGCTATTGTCGGAATGTATAATACAGTTTTGAGATGAGAAATATTTGTTTATGAGATATGTAGCGAGATGTTTCTTTACAATGTGTGTCGGCTCTTTAGTCAAGTAATTAATTATATCAATCATTCTGTTTCTTAACTAGAACTGAATTACTCTTGCGAGATGAGAGGTACTTTATTAAGATACTCAAGCCAAAAAATAATAATCGACAGACCCAAGCAATAAGGTCAATAGTAAGGTCAACAGGGAATAGAAACTCATTAAAGTTATAAACAAATTTAACGCGTTTGGAACTTGAGACGGGTTGTCTGGTATTGACAAAATAATTTAATGTATTGTGAATACGACTAGATTATTGCTAAGTCAAAACTAAATATTTTCTTATTAGAAAGAATGTTAGTAATATTTTCTCTTGATTGCGGACGCGACAATTAGTTTCAAATAAACTTAGTACAAGACAGAATTTATTTTTACAACTCCATAAAAGCAATTGTCATGGCAAGACAGTCTTGCCACCCGGTTTCAAACCACCCGTCTGACGAGGATGGTATCCGTCGGTTAACGCAAATCGTCGCCAAACAGTACTTCCGATTCAAGGTTTCTTTGTCAATCCTGTTCAGTGCATCTTGCAAAAATTCTTACAGATCCGCTATTCTATCAAAAATAATTCGCCTCCACTCCATTTCCAACTTTGGGAGAATAGAAAGGGGGGTGGTTTTAGTAAAATACAATTTTTAAAGACGGGAAGTTCACGGGTTTCCAATGACACGTAGCCGGGAGCATTGTTATGATAAAGAATTGAATTTTGCCTTGCCATACAACTGCTCTTCCAGACTGTTGGAGATCATAGGTGTTGGAATTGAGTCGAAAGCCTCCTGTTAAACCAGAGTACTATAACACCGCTTTCAAGCTCCTTGAAGAAACCGAGGCCTTCAGAATAAATTCCGGCATATTGAATATGATTGAAAATTGTTTAAATTTCGGCAAGAATTAAATTGGTGAGCGCGGAAGACGCGATTTGGTTTTATTGGGTCTGGAGCCATATTTTCAAAACTCACTTAACTTAAGTATAGGTGAAAGCGAAGTAAGATTTTCGAGTGGTATTCGCAGAACTTTTTGAAAATGAAGTGAAAGTGAAGTAGTTATTTGTGGTTTTAGCATTAATATAGAGACACAGATAAACTATTAAATAAAAAAGAAAATTGCAAAATAAAAAATAAAAAATAAAAAATAAAAAATTTAATTAAATATTCCAATAACTATCATAATTTTCAATTCTGAAAACATTTAGTGTAAAAGACAAAACACATATAAGTGTAATTTTTATATATAAACCTCAAAATATTAAGGAAGTAGACCGCTATTTATAGTTTTATAGTTTTAATAAAAAGATTTTTATTTAGTTTCTTTTTCTATGATTTGCTTAATATATATAGGGATAAATATACAAATAAATTTCAATTTTAAAAATTACTATTTCTTAAAACAATTCTTTAAAAATAATTTGAAGACCTTGATTGACCCCCCATGCCTATTAATTGTATACTTAATTTATATGATTTACAAAAGTGACCAGAGGGACCTTTCCAGAATTATCCAAAGAAATAGCATGCTAAAGCCATACATTTTTAATCAACTGTTTTTTTCTGTGCAACTGTCGGGTAGTCTCCATGTGGCCCAATCCATGATGTTCTAGTTGATGAACTCCCGATAAGTCTGGGAAAAAAACTTTTTCGTCAGTATGGACAAGAAGGCGTTTGATAGAGCGTTTTGTAAAATGAGTTAAGAATATTTTTACAGCGGCAGCACTAGCTGGACTCCATTTGCTTTGTTTACATCATTCAATGTGTGTGGAGGCATGGTGTCTGACCCGCGTGGAGAGTTTGGAGTATGTGTACGATTAGATGGCTCAGTCCGCATTGAAAAAATCCAATCCTATTTTTCTGAATTTCCAAGAAATTGAAGCATAAGGACTAAAAATAGCTTGTTATAGAAACACCCCGTGCTATTTTTAGTTATAGTTTCCAAGAATATGAGTAAGCATAAGAATTATAGTAGAATATGTATTGTTGTTACTGTTTACGTTAGATATACATAAACAAAGTATGTTTAAAAATAATTTCTTCACATCTGAAATAGTTATTTTAGGTACCACCAAACAGAAAATATCTGGAGATTCCAAACAAATTTAAACTACCTATATAATCTGTTTTAGTCAGTCACGTTTTCAGTTAAGAATGGAACGGTCGAGGAGATCAGTGATTGTTGAAATCGAAAATTCTCAACGAGCGTCATTACATAAAAAGTTGGACATCGCTATTATCGGTATTGTTATTATTATTGTACTTTTGATATTGGGAACTATTATTGTATTTAAAGTGTCCAATATAAAGAAGAAAACATTCGATGAAATGAAACAGAAAATACCTCGTCCGAGTTATAGGCATTCATATTTTTCATCTGGTCGTTCTGTAAATCGGTCCACCCAGACCAATTCTTCTTGCCTTCAATTTACTTATTGTTTACCTAAAAAACATAAGACTTCACATTTTCGATTAAAAAAATATTCTACCAAGAATCTATTTGACATCCTAACAATGAAGAAATTACTGAATTACGCTCAGAAACAACTGCATGAGATAAACACACTCTCTTTGAATCGTATTGGTAAAATTGCCAATTATCTTGACGAAAAAACTCCGGATTATCTTGAAAGATTAGAATATAAGCAGGAGTCACCGGATCAAGCTACTGATACGATGGGTTTACATTTGACATTGACAGCATTTCGCAAAGACTTTCTCCACTTTGCTCGATACCTATGCACTGCGGTAAAAAAAGAATTCGATTTTTCTACTCTTGAAAAGGATCTCTTATTGAAACTGAAAATTGTGGAAAGGTACGTTTGGTCCGTCCTTTGCTATCTGAATGATTTACTTGGTGCCAAACAATATCCAGAGTTATTTTTTTTGGAACCAAAAACGAAACATTCATCTGACTGGTTTCATTATGTCATTAGTAGAGACGGAGAAAAATTATTCCATTATTATTACATGCGTTTTAAATCTTTTCAGTCAATCAATATATTTAAATCCAAACAATTCTGTCCAATTTACCAACAATCAGTAACATTCAGCAACAATGAGAAATTACTTCATAAAATGGAAAAATGCAATAAAATTCAACATTTACGAAAACTTATAAATCATGCCCAACAACAATTTGACAAAATCAAAGGGTATATTCCAAGAATATATTCCATTCAAAACAATATTTTAAACTTGATTAATGATTCCCTCCAAAATCTCACTATAAGCGACAGTTTAATGACAATCGGTAATTTGCTGCGAACTATGTTGATCAGTGAAGAGCAGTTGAAAGGTAAAAACAGTAATATTTATAAATTTTCTTCTAAAGCTGAATCATACATATGCCATGCAATATTCTCATCATTCTCATCACCGGAAAACTCCCTTTCAATAGAGAAACAACAACCTAACTTTATCCCGATGGAAACATTAGATAAACTGTATTATTTTGAATACGCCGTAAGTTTGAACAGCCGCAATATTTTGTCTGACATATATAAACAATTGTCAGCAATTAAATCAACATGTAAAAACTAATCAATGGAATTTTTTTTACATCCAAAATTTTTGTTATATTTAATTTTAATTGTTTTTATTCTTATTGCTTATTTGCTTTTTATTATATGTATATAAATGTACAAAGGAAAATATTTTGTATCAAAGTTTTGTATTTAAGTATATAATATCTAATTGTATACTATAAAAAGTAGTATGGGATGGATAACTCTTGCTCCAAAATTATTCAATGATGAATAATTTACTACTAGAATCTACTTTTGACGGACATTACGGATTGCTAATCCAGAAGTCTCCTTTTTCCGTATTAATGTAGTTTTAAAAGGTACTTACTATATATATACTATTTAATATACTATTGCAATATATAATATAATTAATTTTATTAGATATATTGAATCTGTTACATCATTTTCCTTTAAAATTTGTAGCGTTGAACCTTCACATTTGGTACATCAATACTATTTAACCTTAATAATTAATAAATATTATATAAATTCATTAAATTATAATTCTTTATGTAACTTCATAAGTTTAGTGTTCTATTATTCTTATAGACGAATTTCACTATAATGAATTGTTACATTACGGTGCTGTGTGGCAAATATTATGGTTTTCAACGATTCAAATTTTCATTAAAAAAATATAATATATATAGAGAATGTAGAATGTTTAAATAATTAATTTCAAGTAATGGATTCTCATCGCGTAGGCTACACAATAAAAACCTATTTATGAGAAATATTATCTGACAAATACACACAGTTTTAGTCAATGAGCAATAAACTATGTGAGCAATACAACTATTAAACGATAGTGCCTTCAAAGAAATGCAAATTTGTGGAGGCACGTATTTTTCAATAATTTTTTTGATTGCTCATAGATTAAAAATAGAAATATATTTTTAGCGTTTTTTAGCCGAAGAGAATCGATCAATCGATTAGATATAATAATCATTTTATTTTATACATCATTACTTTATAAGTAATGATGTAAAACAAAATTATTATAACGGTAAATATGGAAAATTATATATTATTATTTATGTTTTATTATATAAAATAATTAAAGCTTGTAACAATGCAGTCAACAATTTGTATTTTTGTGTAATAGAAATCTGTTTTAAACATAGTAATTTAAATTAACAAATTATGAATAGATTGGTCCAACCAACAAAAGTTATGGAAATACCAGATTTCAACATTAGCTACATATTATACAAAATTTTACATATATGATTTTTATGTACAATATATAAATGTCCACGTCAATAAATAAGTAGAAATGTCGAATACTGTTTATTACTTAATTATTTTGATTTCACGGTTGTTGAATGTGCCGTTAAAATAACATTGTCAGTCCTCCAGATTAACTGAAACAATTTGGAAAGAAGACCCCAACTAAGAAGCATGAGATACAGGGCCGGATCTATGATTTTTTATAGGTGGGTGGCTGGATCCAAAAGACGTACAATAATTAAAATATTAAAAAAATAAAATGTTGACAAAAATTAGCTATAGGTAATAGGTTGTAGTTTATTTTGTAACAATAATTTTAATAGGAACAATATGAATCGAATCAACGATTTGTGTTTATAACAGGCAGAAAATTATATATTCGTGATATCATCGTTAATATAGATACCTATAATAACCATTATAACAAAAGCAAACAAAATTTAATCTACAACAAATGAGGAAGACTGTATAATTCGTGTAGGGTGCAGTGCAATGAATTTGTCTAAAAAATTTGTGTAGATAAAGTCACTTTTTTGTGATGCATTGCTATGATGCACAAATCAGATAGACTGTTGGAGGCCATTGATGACCGAAGAAATTTTTTACACAACGAACACATGAGAACGACCTCTCGGCCTCACTGCAACTACCAATTGGTAAAACCAAGAATCATAAGAATAGTTTGACATTTGGGAAAAATGTTGAATCGGCATGATGGTGAATAATGTCAGTTAAGGATAACTTATCTAAGTAATAAATCAGTGCAGACATGTATCCTCCGAAGTGACTCAGTGCAGAAGATGAAAGGGCTCGGCAAAATATTGTTCCACTTGGTGAGCTGGATGTGTGCAAGATCTTGTCTTCATTGTAATTTTTTGATGAAATTAGTTGAGGCATAAGTGCACAACACATCTCATAAGGTGTGTTGTCCGGTGAATTTGTTTTCCACACTGACGAGGAATACTTTCATTGCAATTTGCAACTGTCCTACTTCTTTAACTTTGCTGTAGACGCCACAAAACCACTCATCAACCTTTTCTCGTAAAGTCAGGTAATATTAAATAATTTGATTGACTTTTTGGAATCCGAAATATACGTCCATATGCGTTCCCTGTAAGCAGGAATTAATTGGTTGCAAGGGTTCAATACCATTTTTGCGATGACAAAATTGACGATATGGTCAAATCTCGTGAATGTTTGCAACAAACAATTTGTCGCCGTTCGCGTGTCTGTGTCCCAATTCCAGCTGTCTTCCCCAGGATAAAGATCGTTGTCTGTGGAAGGCGAGACCATCTCCTCGAGAGTTCAATTGATATACGTGTATAAAAAATCGATTCTTTTAAAAGCTTGGTGACGTTCAATCCACCGTGTTTTACACAGATTTGTCAACTTTTTGACATTCATATCAGTAGCTTTAACATTAGGGGTACTTTGGGGGTCTCTGGGATTTAAACAAATCTTCCAAACACCGGCAAACGTCCATTTCGGAAGGTTTGACACCATTATCTACAATTATAAGGGCCAATGTTGGTACCTCATTCCTTATAGATGGATGGTGTTATCTGCGGAACTAACTAAGCCTCCCCCACACATTTTACATGACCCGTGTCAATAAATAAGATATGATTACCAGAGAGCGCGGCCAATATTAATATTTACAAATTAGTTCATAAGTGTTATTTTTATTTATTGCGAATTTTATTTATTAAAATTTGAACTAATATTTTTTATGGAAAGTTTACAAAAACACGAATTATACAAATACAATCAACTTTTCATTTTCCAAATAATGAATATCTAATATGATTCAATGAACTTTAACAAAACTTCCGAAGAATTTCTATCGGTAGAGGAATTATAACAGTTGAATTATTTTCTGCACTAATAGAAGTTAGAGTCTGTAGGAAGCGTAGTTGCAATGCGGTCGGCGATTTAGCGATTACTTCAGCGGCCTCCTTCATCGATCGAGCGGCATTTCTTTCTCCTTCGGCTGCAATGACCTTGGCACGGGCATCCCTAGAGGCCTCGGCTTCGGCCGCCATTGCTCGCTGAAGTTGATAAGGTAGACGGACATCTTTAATCTCTACACGTTCTACCTAGTAGAAATTAGTAAAAAGCAATTTATAGAAAGAAAAGAAAAAATGTACAAATAAATAAATATTCTAATTAAAATTAAAGAAATAAATGCTATTGTTCCTTATAAAATAAAATTATTTATTTTTTATATTAAGCTATACATATTTAATTATGAAATAGACAATTTAGTAAATATATTCTTTAGTGAAAAAACTTTCAAACGTGGTTCAGTATATACTCCTGTTAATTAATTTTAAATTGTCATTGCTTTTAACAAAACCTTACTTTTACTCCCCACAAATCTGTAGGAACATCTAATTGATTTTGCATTTCTCCAACAATTGTGTCTCTTTGTTGTAAAAGTTCACTCAAAGTGCGAATTCCTAGACAATTTCGTAAGGTCGTCTGTGACAACATTCGTACACCCCGATCAACATCGCCTACAGCTGTTATGGATAATATAGGATCAACAATACGATAAAAAACTACTGCATCGACAGCAACTGAAACAGCATCTTTGGTGATAATTTCTTGAGGTGGCATGTCAAATATTTTGGTTCGTAAATCAGTTTTAAGGCATTCATCTATAAATGGATTAACAAAAAATAATCCAGGTCCTTTAGCTTTTCCTGATGATATGAGTCCAAGACGAAAAATGATTACACGTTCATATTCTTCTACAATTTTTATTGCAAAAAATACACTAATTGGGAAAAAAACCCAAGTAATTATCATTGATAGAACAATAATACATGTTGAAAAACATCCATGTTGATAATTAGCATTATTGTTAATATTTTTTTTCATTATATTAATATAAATTTATTGTTTACAATAATATATAGAATTGTATTGTAAAAATTATTATTTACCAAATTAATTAATTTTATTTAAAAAATCATTAATTTCCTAATTATTCAATTATTAATTTTTCGTATATTATTGACTTGACCCATAAACAAACAAAACTATTGACATACCAGTTTCCTAATACAACCAGGTACAATCATAGATATTGTATATTAAATACAGAACTAGATTAGACATCTAAAATATTTCTATACTAAAGTATTTTGCATCGCGTGTATGGCAAATCCAGAGTTGTGATTGGCTAAATAATTTGAAAATAAATAATTTGGACAAATTTGAAAGCACCGCTTTTGTCGGTGAAATAGGTAATGTCTTCTTGACCTTTCAGCATTTGTTTCCAATAACGAGCTCTAGTTACCTCCAGCTACTCATCATTAAGCCTTCTCAAGGTAGTTGATAATTTCATGTCTCAATCAATGTTTTTAGTTTTAAAATCGAATTCTCCATAGGTTATATTGTAACATCCGGGGCACTAATCACGATTAAATATACTATATAAATTTGAATTCACGCCAAATTTTTTTTATTCCTGGGGAAATTTACCACGTATAGGATATTTTAAAATTAGTGCCAACATGTTTTGTTTAATTCTATATAAATTTGAATTCACCGCCAAGGGGTGTTATGCCTATTTTTAGGACCGCAGGAATTTTGATGCTCAACAATTTAAAATTAATAATTAATGTCTTTTCTGTGAGGGAAATAATTTAACTAGCAAAGGTGCGGAGAAATAATTTTAGTGGAGTAGGGGGAAGTTCCTCTCGACCAATCAGATTCGAGTATTTGTGTCACAGAGATGACTATCTCATACTACTGATATATTTATATTTGATAATTTAAATTTATCTCAATTCAACATAATTTTTTGATATCACGGAAATAATGTGCAATTTGAGGACTGTAATTATTTAATTTTCCTTACTTTTTTCCTTTTTAACGAATATGATGTATATAGAGAACGTATGAGGAAAATAATTAGGACGCGATCCCTAAACAAAAACTAAGAAAAAATAAAGCTAATATTTGATTTTACAATAATAAATTTATTAGCAATTTTATCTCAGTTTATAGGTGTAAATCATGTAATATTGTGTTTCTGATTCATTAAATATTTTTTGGGCAAATAGACGTACTGTAACCTATTTTGTATATTTCAAATTACATAATATCGAATATTATTCAAATATAAGCAATTCTCTCCCAATTTATACAATTTTGTTTCACTAATTAATTAATTAATTTATTCTATCAGTAGTCTATAAAATTATATTTAAATATATATTTTTTAAGATTTTATTTATCTAAAAATTATATAAAAATAAATCTATTTTAAAATTGAATATAAACAAATCATAATTTCTATTCCCATT
>JAUZNC010057577.1:0-12591 GCA_034780395.1 Vannuccia rotundouncinata | reverse complement strand
TATATATATACCGGCTGAAAGCAAATAGCTATAGAAGGGATATATTATACCCATCAAAGCATATAAAAGTGCTCAACTTACTTCGAATAAACTCATTTACACAGAAACGTACAAATCGATGGATAACAATTTGTTAGATTTCTTAATGGATATCTAATTGTCTAAATAATTATATTTCTTTTTGTTTAAATATTATTATTTATAAAACTTTACAGTACTTTACTATAAAATTTATTGTTTATCGTTTATAACTCAAAAAATAATCAATAAAGTTTTTAATTGCATTAGGAAGGAACGTACGCGTAAAGGTTCCAATTAGGAAAACTATTTTAGAAATAGCGCGATAATGCCAAGAAATGTATTATACATTTTCTGACTTTCAAAAAATTGGCAATATTTAAAAATAGTTCGATATCAATAATTTGAATTATAAACTTTAAAAATAGGCGTTATTGTTGCCAACCAACCAGAGACAATATTCAAACAACAATTTCGGTATTAATAAATTTAAACAATAATTTAATTCAAATATCGAATAAGTTGTATAATTGCTCTATATATTTTCAAACTTGATTCTTTCACTGCAATACGGTTAAGACATAATGTAATAATTCCAAGAAACAATATAAAATACTTACGTCTTTGGATTCGGAGGATTTAAATAAGACACAGCATACAATGGTGTTGTTTCTAGTACGATTTATTTTTTGCCCCATCCTGGTTCTCGCTTGCCCCATCCTGGTTCTCGCTTGCCCCATCCTGGTTCTCGCTTGCCCCATCCTGGTTCTCGCTTGCCCCATCCTGGTTCACGTTTGGCCCATCCTGGTTCACTTTGCTCGTTATAGTTGGAGTTTGCTGAGCAGTACGTTACGAAAATGACCAGCAAAAGGGACGCTATTACAACCGACTTCATGGTTCCACCCTGGTACTTAATGTGCAATGGAGAAGGTTGAGTTTCAATTAATTGTGCAGTTTTATAGCAACCCGTATCCAATCATTGAGAAGTTCTACTTGGGATGATTGATCAACTATTGTAAATAATCTCATGTTAGTTGACAAAGTCGTTCCCGTTTTAGCGACATTAGATAGCTAGCTAAAGGACGCACGCAATCCGATTATCCTCCTTTACAACACAGCCTCCAGACAACTCCGAGCCCAGTTGATGAATTATTCGACTTCGAGTTGTGACAAGACTGAATATTTAGGAACGGATTTGGTGTTTAGGAAACCTTTTATTCACTCTATTTTTCTGAAACATATTTATTCAGAAACGTTAAAATGAAATATAATCTGTTTAGAATTTTCAGCCACGTACTAAATATATTATGCACATTTTCGTTTGTTACTCAAATATAAAATCCTTGCACTCAATAATGCCATATTATTGTGAGTTATTTGTAATTAAATACACGAAAGGCAATAGAGCGAATTAAAAAACAACCAAAATTGACGGGTCGTAAAAAAGATGTTGAAATTTATATTGAAAAATTGTAGAAATAAATGATTAAAATAATTATTTTTAAACGATTAAAATTTTCATGAAATCTAATATAAATTGTTTTGGCATCTAAACAGATCATGCCAAAATTTTGAATACAATCTTGAGTATAAGGAAAATGTAATACGAGGTGGTTTCAGGGGTTTTATTAATTGATTTAAATATTCTTTCTCTAGACCGGCAAACTGATCAAAAAAACGTCCAGAGCGCATTTCATTTTTATATACGGTATTATGTTTCGTTTTAAAGAGGGTTTTCAATAAATATTAATCGATTAATTTATAAATTTCATTAATCTTAGAGTTAATGTTGAACTTCCGCCCATCAGTTTGGCATTGATTATCGATATAGATATATTCCTCCGCGGACGTTGGTCAGTTTGCCGGTCTAGATAAATAATATATAAGTCATTGGATTTTATTGATTGATTTAAACTGAATTTTATTTTAAAATATTGTTGGTATATTATTCAAATATCGATGGTATTTTATTCAAAACATATTCAGCTTATCAATAAACTTAATTTTTTGATCGGATGTAATTTTTGTTTTGTTTATAAAAATCATATACAACGCTTGAACTTTAAGTACCTATATGTTCGAATAGATTTATTATTTATAGGGTGAATATTATTGATGTTATCTATGGATTAGTTAAACAGTAATTTTATATAGGTATGTTCTTTGTTTTTAATTTAAAAAAATAATAAACTAATGAACATATGTTAGTTACAAAAAAGATATGGTCATATGCCTAGCATTAATTGAATTATTTAGTTTATAAATTGCATAGATATATTATCTTTGTTTAAGTTTAACTATAGATTGGTAATCTAGCTGATTGGTAATCTTAGTATCGGTTTCTGTCGATCCTGGCAAAAATTCAATATTATTATTAATTACTGTAGTAATATTAAATTCAATAATTGTTTATATGTATCAATTAAATATATATTTATTCTGTTAAAGTTATTTTCAAATTATTTAACCAATTACAAGTCTGGATTTGCCATACACGCGATACTTTTGTATAGAAATATTTTAGAGGTCCAATCTAGTTCTATATATAAAATACAATATCTATGATAAATTTTACTTCATAATGATGAGAGCAATATTTCAATATCAATAAATCAATATTAAAAAGTACACACTACTTTTTGTATCACGCCATGCTCCATTTTTTGAAAATATTTTGTAAAGGATAGTTAAACATTGATAGAAGCCAGATTAAATTATAATTTAATACCTACTTAAATGCTTGTAATCCGAAAATCAAATTACCAAAATAATCTAATTATACAACCAATATAGCGATATTTTGACTTAGTAACCATTTTTAATTATACACGTATTACTTAGTAGTATGGGATGGCTCATCACCCTAAAAAGAAATGACATAATGTGACATTTCGATCTAAAAATAGGTATGACACAATGTTTGTCGCATTTTATTAATCAACAATTTTTGTCACAAATTTCAAAATTTGAACAAATGCGCGAACTTCAAAAAATACTCCAATTTAGAAAAATAATTAACTTTAGCCGAAATTAAAAAACTTGGCCCAAATTTAAAAAATTAGAAAAGATAAATTAAAATTTGGCGGGAATTTTAAAATTCCCAAAAATTGACGAATTTATTTAAAATCATTATTTTGGTGCGAATTTCAAACATTCAAAAAGATGTGAATTTTACGATATTATAATTTTTTGTCAAAATATTAATGTTTATTAGCGCGAGTTTCGACAAACGCGCCCTCTGGTAAGTTTTTGACTTACGCCTACGAGAGTTTCGAGAAACTACCCCCAGGATCTTAGGGTTGATAAAAGAGTCGCATTTCTGTTCTGCGCCCCACAACCGTCCGTCAGTCCAAATGATCACTTTCTCCAGGCCAGGATTGTTTTTTTTGACTCATCTAAATAATCAATCAGACATGATGCCAATATGCTTGCTTCAGGGCCACCGTTGTTTTCAGTCCACACATAGCAAAAAATGTCAGGATTTCCAAAGTTGTACACTGTATAGTTGTGCAAGTTGAGTCTTGTACCGAAATAAAGGCTTGTAGCTTTGGAACTGACTGCACAGATTTGATTGGGAATTTGAATTGTGTTACAAAACATCATTTGGCATTCGCGCATTGAATTTCCATTAACTTTCGAGAAGTATCGAATGCTAGATGATCGTCGACTGTTGGATTCAAATTTTTAAGTTACGTCATTTGTTCTTATGCCTGCCGATCAAGTTACGTCATTTGTTCTTATGCCGGCCGATCAAGTTACGACAAAAGGGCCTGACGGCGATGAAATGGTTTTCGATACTGTATGGACACTTATTAGAATTTTTTAATTTTTTTATTAATTATTAAAAACTTAATTAAATACACTTGATGAACACATGGTTTTTATCAATGCTTTGATTTTTAACAAGACAGTATGGGATTTCCTTTATTTTAATGACTACATATTTACTATATAGCATATGGTTCCGTACATTGTTGAATGTCTTGAATAGAAGAATCGAATTTTATCGAATGTAATATAGTACTATAATAACTTTAAATTAGCCAAATCGGTTACTGCACTGCTAAAAATCAAAATATTGGTCAAAATCAATATGTGTTTGAAACATATCATTATTAATTGAAATTCCATCACTTTCTTGATAAAAATCTATATGTGCTCGTCAGGTATCGATAGCTATATTTAACCAAGTTTCTAATAAAAAGTCGAATGCTACATATGCTTTTTAGGCTTTTAAGGTCGTGAACATTATTTTAAGCCCTCTACATTATGAAATAGACCAATTTAATTAATAGAATTCAATTAATTAATTTGACTTTATTGAACCCTTTGTGTTAGAAGTCCTTCTCACTCATATCCATTCATGTATTATCTGATTGTATAGCACCTCTATTATGTAAAGCCTTCAATATGTCTTGTTTAACCCGAAACGTCGTGACTTCTAACCTTTTTGTATACCAATAAAGGGATTTTACGCAATACTTTCTTATTTAAATAAGAATAATTCACAAAATATTGTATTTAATTTAATCTAATTAATTTTAATTTTTTTCTGAACTTTGGAAATCATTAAGCATGTCGATGAGACTTGGTGAAAGCTCTTCCAAATGTCTCTCATTTGATTGAGCAGTTACCCAGAATAACATTTCATCGTCCATTTCGGATATCTGATTGTCAAATGTATGTTGTCAAAATTTAGAAGATGTTGTTCGCTCGCCATCACTCTGTTGCTGAGAAAAATACTGAATACTATAACTCATTATATTCTTTATATATATTATTATTATATATCATAAATCAATATATCAATAATATACCCTAAAATATCCCACTCGTAAAATGACATAAATATAATTTTCTATGAACCATTGCATGCCCTAAAATTGTAACATAAAAAATTAAATACAATTTTATGATATATATAATATATTATAATACTAACGCGCCCTTAAAACGAATACATTATTGCCCGAAAATACAATAAATAATGTTACATTGTTCAATTGTTCGCCCAAAACTGCAACATTGACTTAAAATAAATTAAATACAATAAAGCGTTGAATATGTTTATAAACCGATTAATGAATATTCTGAATTGCATATTCTAATTTTGAAAATTTCTGATTTAACGATTTTATAAATGATTTATTTAGAATTTTGCATTTACTCAACAACCACCTATTTACTGATTTTGGATTCCTACTATATTTAACAGATGCATCTACTATATTTGATTTTATCTATTGTACAATTAATACTTTTTTTTAATAATGACAATTAGCAATTAACAATTATGGGCCACAACCATTCTCTCAGCAAAGTGAGATAGCTGGCAGGAAGTCGGAGTACGTGGATCAATTGTGCATTGGCGATTATAGCACCTTGAAAGTCAGCATCTTTCTTTAGACTTGGACGATCAGATTTCATGCTGTCTTCTACGGACCCCATTGCTTCAAATACGTGGACTAAGCGGATAATGGAAGAATGACTGGGGCTGTGGACGATTTAATAATTCTGAAATGTTAATTGTAGTTGCACTTGCATTACTCCCATGTTGATAATAATGCTTAACTGCAGCAATTCTTTCATTCAATGTTAACCTTACAGCAGCCAAGATTGCAAACCAAAATAAATTAACTGACAAAGCAGATAGCAAAGAGCAGACAAAATTTGAAATTCAAGTTTGAAATCTTTTCATAACAATCGATATTTAACTAGTAATTAATGTATACGTATATATCAAATATAAAACCATAGATTTTATAGATGAAGAAGAAATTTGTGCGTTACTTTTCGAAGACCCTGTATATCTTTTCATGGAAATTACATAACATGTAAATTATTTTTCGAAATAATGAGCACCTATTACACTATGTTAGTTATAATTATAAAGTGGTTGCTACACAAGGTATGCAATTAATTTATTTAGCTGTTATAGTAGATCATGTTGGCAATTAGTTTTTTTGTGAGAGCAAACACAATTTATGGTATATCATTTTTTTTGTAGTATGAGCTAACACACTTTTTTTCCATTTTGGTAATAATAATGTAAGATTGAAGGTTAAGATATCTACGAATTTAGGTAGTTATAGATATCGATGAGTTTTCGTAATGAATCATCCAAAATATCTATGGATTGTTATATTCGTTTTTGTATAGAATTTCGAAAAGGTTAATCTTTTTAAATTTGAAAATATTCAATTAGATTTTGTTTTGAAGTGAATTATTAGTCAGAAAGATTGTGAGGCCTGTACGCTTAGCTTAAGAAAGATAAACGGGGAACAGAGACGATTGAGACGAAGTTGATTTCCTAACTGATTGGGATCACGGTGTAAGTCATTACGAGATCATATTAATATATAAATTATATTCGTTAAGTAACTCTGACTTATTTATTTATTTGTTGGAAAGATAATTAATTTATAAATTAATTAATTATGCATACTTATATATTCCCACTCGGGCCCGCTAGCCGACATTTGGTAATAGCGGTGGATAAATTTGGTTACGCCTTTATATATCATATTACTACACTTCATTTTTTTATTTTCCAGAGACTTTTCTCCTCAATTTTAGAGGCAATGGAGGATGGTAGCGATTACGAGCAGCTAGTGAAGATATTAAGAAAGAAGATTGTTGGAAAGCGTAGTGAAACCAGCAATAGAAGAGATTTTTCGGATTGCAGACAGTTAGCTACCAAATCCCTGGTTGAATTTATCGCTAAATTAAGGAAATTAGCTAGGAAATCTTTTATCGGGATAGAGCGACCTCTTTTAGATAATATGATAAAGGCTCAATTCGTTAAAGGTGTTTTAAATGATAAGATTAGGGAGCGACTTTTAGAATCTTCTGTTTTAAATTTAACAGAGTTGATAGAATTATCCGAAACTCTGGCAATGGCTAGTCGAGAGAACGCTAAAATCTCCGGTAAGGAAGAAGAAGATGTTGGTGTGAGTCAGGTAAAAATAAAATCGAGCAAAGATAGTCTTAGGGAAGAATTAGAAGCTCTCAGAAAAAATAAGAGAAATTAAACTCGTTAAGAGCGATCCGATAGTTCATAGACCAAATGCTAATTTCCAACAATTTCAGCGACCATACAAAAATAATAGATCAGATTCGCAACGACCTGTAGTCGATAGAAAGTTTAGAGCACCCGACAACTCTGCATTTAGAACACAATTGAAATGTGTTAAATGCAATAGATTGGGACACATCGCTAAATTTTGTAAAGTTAATTTAAACTATTAAGCGATCGTTTTTCGGTCTGGGAATGATCAGTGAGCAGAACAGACTCGATAACATTGGTGAGGAAACTGAATTATAGTCGGTAAGAATTTAGTAGTTACTGGTTATATTGATGGAATTAGTGTAAATGTGTATGTTGATAAAGGTAGCCAAAATTACTGTAATGGATAGACAATTGTGGAATAAATTAGGAGAAATAAATGAGAGTTACAGAAAGATTAAAATGTCTAAAAATAAGTTGAAATCTGTAAATAATATTTGTATTCATCATTATGGAACTATAAGATCCAGCTTTGAGATAGATAGAAATTCTTATGTCCAAGAAGCTTATGTGGCCGATATCAGATACGACGTTATATTAGGAATAAATTTTATAAGGGAACATGAGTTAGGCATCAAATTTCATTAAGGACAAATTAAAAACTCCGAAGAAATGTAGAGAATCTGTAGAAACAACTCCTAACGTTAACAGTATTAAGAAATATCGTAATGGAAACGCCGGTTTTTTAGGTAGAAAACGTTCCAAATATTTTTGTCAAAATATAACTGTTGACGAAGACATTTCAGATGAAAGGAAGGCAATGAAAACTAAACAGCTGGCAGATAGGGATTTAGAACCAATTTATAGGGCAGTAGAAAAAGGGGATAGAAAAGTAAAACCTGAAACTTTAAACGGAAGAAGAATGATGTCAGATTTCGAATTATACGGGATAAAAGAAGGTGTTTTATGGCGAAAATGGTATCTAGAAAGAACTGTTATAAAGAATTGTTAGTTGTTCCTGAAGTAGAGAAGGTTAGCATTTTGAAGGAATTTCATGATAATTTAGGTCACTTGGAAGTAGATAAGACTATACCAAGAATTCGACAATTAGGTTTCATTGGATAAATTTAAGTAAAGACGTAACTGAGTACGTCAAGGGATGTATCAGCTGTGGAAGATATAAGAACCAAGGACAGAAAAATATAGCACCAATAAAGACTAAAAAAATTGTTACCCCGTTAGAGAGAGATTGAATGCGGACAATATTATGATAGGAAAATTCATGGCGAAAAGTTTCAAAAAGATGAATTAGTTTGGTTACATAATCCTGTATTAGAAGTTGGAGAATGTAAGAAATTTCATGCGTATTGGATCGGTCCATATAAGATTTTAGAATGTATAGGAGATGTATTATATAAGATAAAAAGGGTGGGTAAGCCAACGGTAATTAAGATAGTACACTTTAATAGATTAAAGAAATATAGAAGTTCAAAATTCAATCAGCCCCCAGAGAAAGAAATATCAGTTAATAACCAGGAATATTTTGTCATCCCGCAGAGGAGACCAGTAGTGAATCAAGAGAGGCTTCAGCCTGTAAGAAGAGGTAGGGAGCGCGGGGAAATACACCAACCTTTAAATTTACCCCGAACATATAGGAGACCTGGCTTAAGAGATGAAACATTATTAAATCAGCCGGATAGATTGAATATCTTAGGGATGTACTTTTAGATCAAATTAAAAGGGTTATCAAATAGTCTCTGGAAAAGATAAAATAAACAATTTAAATGTTATTTAATAATATTATATTGTATAAAATAAAAGAGTTAAAATACAGATTAAAACATTTTTTTTGATACTTATATTGTATACATTTTTAACAATAACATTCTTCTGCATAGTTATATATTTTATTTTACAGGTGGACTGTCAGTGAGTCCAATGAGAGTGAGAGTGGTTGATGGTAGACTGGCTAGTGAGAGCCGAAGAGAACTGTGGTGGGAGATCCCAAATTGAAGTGGAGCAGTTGAACTATGAACTTATATGTTATTATAAAGATTTCTGTTTTGTATATTTGTATTTTTAAGGAAACAAGTTCCTGTCTCTCATTTTTTAGTTCGAGACGTTACTCAGTTTGTTTTTGGTTCTTCTGAGGATACCGATTAATTAGTGAACCGCATAAGATCCACAATTTCAGCTTTAAATACACCCTGTTGTATATTGTATTTAGCTTGTGTGAAATTAATTGAACATAAATGATTAAAGAAATAAATCATTTAAATGTAATTCAAATGATTAAAACGATTAAATTTTATTATGATTTTATAGAATGAGGTAGTGTTCGATATTTTTTTAAGTAATTTGTAACGTTAAATTAAAATCGGATTATAAGATATATTTTCGTATCGTGTGGAATTGATTTTTGTTTTATATTGTTGATCTTTTTATAGAAATTGTTTATCAAGATGTATGCAGAAAATTATCCTGGATTGGTGTTTCATATTGAAATTGATTATTTATATATTTTTATATATTATTTTGGTAATTGATTTCGTGGTTTGAGTGAACGAGATTGTTCATAGCGTTTTGTCGCGAAAATATGGGCATTTTAGAAATTTTGGAGGCCGTTTTGTGAGATTGAAAAAATATTATAAATATAAAACATTTGTATATTCTAAACCTAGCTGATTATCTATCCAATCTTTGCGCAAAGCAAGCATAGTGAACTGTAGATATTCCGATAAATACGTCGTCAAATATTGGGCCAATAAAAATGCAGGAATGATCTCATATGAATTTCAAATATAGTAAGCTTTTAGAAATAAATTTGTATACGCGGGTCAGGGTTAAGCTGTATTTTATCATTTTTCTTACAACGAACATATTCATAAATTAATTTCACTTTTAGAAAATGTAATTTTATCTAGTCTAACTTCATTTTTGAAAGGGTCGCAGCTAATTCAGGAGGATGGGGGGCCCTATAGACCCAATAGGATCCACCTCGGATAGTTATCAACATTATTCTCGCATAAATAATAAAACAATTGAGTTCTAAGAAATAAAACTGATTTCTTCAACGGATTTACTATCAATTACAAAACACAGAGACATCGAATTTATACCTTTTAATTACCTATATTTTCATAATTATTAAAAGGTTAAAGGAAAGTAATTCTATCGATCGATGATTATACCGATTTTATTATGATTTGCACGCATCTATTTTCAAATTTTTCACTATCGTTGACACTATATATGTTTATATATTTTCAATTGTTCTAAATCGAAATATTTTATTTTGATTTCAAAGAACTTTATATGTAAAGTTTACGTGGTTTCTATTAAAAATAAACTATATAACCAACTATACAAAAGTAAAAATCGTTGACTACTCTAAAAAAATAGGAATAATTTGAATTCCAGGTCGATAGAATTTAGATTTGAAATATTTTTTAAATATTTTAAAAAAAATCGTTTTGATGATTAAAAAAATTTACTGCCAAAGCTTTTTGACATTTGCAATTAAAGGATCGAATGTCCGGTTCATGCAATTTGTGAACGTCAAAAACTGACATAATTGCATATAGCCATCATTTAATCCAGACAAAAAACTTTGACATATATTTATATATAAATTAATATATTTAAAAGATTTTGACAATTGCGACAACTTTAAATGTGTAGATAGAAGATAATTAAATATTTGAGAGGCAGGAAAATATGTAAATTATTAAATAAGTAAGGATTAATCAAGGGCATCGTCCTCTCAGTTGAAAGCGAAGTAACTTCTGAAATTTAAAACAAAATTCACTTTTTATTATAGTTATAGGCTAGAAATGTCTATTATAGTAAGGCCAGGCCTTAACTTTTTGAACTATGTCAAACAGGTAAAAATTGTTAACAAGCTAATTTTTTTGATTCTTTATCATCCTGTAGTCTCAAAAAAAGATTACCAACATTTTATCGCTGGAACTTTGTCACTATGAACGAAAATTCAAAATGGACGCCAACGCCATATTAGAAAACGTATTATTAAATATCTCTGTGCACAGATAAACTTGAAATAGAAATAAACAGCCTTTTAACTAATCCTAGCATGAGAATCCCAATGGGATGCATACAATTTAAGTCAGACATCACCTTGACCCAAAATCCAACATGGCTGCCAGAACCATCTTGGAAAACATAATATTGAATGTTATTGAATTAAATTAGTCCTGCGGTCAAACCGAAAGTTGTGCTTTGGAGTCATTATAAAGTTTTTAGCTCTTTCTTTATCAGTTATAATATGGGAACATTTTTTGGCACAGAGGAATATGACATTATTAAATGATATTATATATTATACGACATTTAAAGGAATACTTGGTAGGAAAGACAGAAAATTATTTTTTATCAAGGATATTTAATATAATTATGAATGTAGAAATTCTTTTCGTTTACAATATTTTAATATAAATATTTCAGACAATAATATATTTAATTTATGTGTAAAAGTTTCAACATTGATCAATAAAATATATTTTTAAAACTTTGTTTAAACTTTGTTTAAACTCATTCGATCTGACGTTACCCAACAATCAAAGATATGAAATGTTTAAACCACACCCACATTAGCTTTTTAACTTCCCAATCTTATTATTTTTAATACTGCTGCATATTTCAATTGACTGGTGTTAATCTTTTAAGTCTTATTATATTATTGTTTAAACCACTAGTATGTCCTTTCGTAAAAAAATGTGTTTTTTTGGTTTACGTTTTATAGTAAATTTGGTCAAAACAAATGACATTTTAAATATAGGTTTAATTATTTATCATATACACACTGATATTAAAAGATATACATATTATTATAAAACGGACAACGGTAAAAAATATTTATATATATATATATTATATCTTTATAACATATATATCACCATTATCCCCTTAATACGTGATTAGCTTTTAAAACTTTAATGAATATTAATTTTTAATACCTACTGTTATTTCATTGATGGTGTTATACTCACAATGTTTTGAACCCGATTTGGATTATTTGGAGCTATAGTCTATACTTGGTAGTCTATCCCGGAGGCTTGGAATCTATCCAGGGAAAAAAGAAGTAAAATAAATATTTATATATTGATATTTTGAATGCGCATATAAATCTGACTATCACATTTTATTATATTCATTAATAGTTGGATTTGAAGGTAGATTTCAAAATAATACACCAAACAAAAAATCTATAATTTACAGAACGCAGTGACCTAAATTATTTTGATTTTTTGTGAAGTGTATTATTTTGTAATCACCGACATGCCCAACTAATAATGTTTAATCAACCGTCAAAATATTAAACAACCACCAATTTAGTAATCAAAATGAAGTAATTTACCTAACACGCCGGTTATGTTCTGCTATATTTATCAACCTCATTTTTGTATTCTATAGATTAAATTGTAATTTTCCAGAAAATGTGGATTCTATTTTTTAAATTAAATCACCTGTGTATTATGACTATAATCCGCTTCTATAATATACCGGTAATTTTATTCTGGTATATACTGGTAATATACTAATAATAA
>JAUZNC010057576.1:0-12592 GCA_034780395.1 Vannuccia rotundouncinata | reverse complement strand
GATTTAGCTAGAATTTATTTTTAGAACTCCATAAAACTAGTATAATTGTCATGGCAAGACAGTCTTGCCACCCGCTGGGGGTGAACATTTTCTCATGGCAAGACAGTCTTGCCACCCACTGGGGGTGAACATTTTCTCATGGCAAGACTGTCTTGCCACCTGGATACAAATGGCTAGAGTGTCTACTGAGGACCATTTTTCTAAAGTCCTCAACCATGGCAAGATGAGCAGCCAAGCCTCTATATCAGTGCATATTAAATGCTTAGAATGCATCTAAACACCAGGGCTTTTAAGTTAGAAAATAGTATATGGCCCTCAACAAAGAAATAGGATCTAAACATAATATATAGTGAAATGGACTACAACAAAATAGGAATAAGCTGACATGATCTATCCAAGTGGGACAATAAAGAGAGTCTAAATACAGACTGAAAATCAATAAAAATTTTGATTATGGGGACAAAAGAAGTTTTTACAAAGTTTTATTAATTCATAAGTATAATCAATATGTATAAAGTAAGTATGTATGCAATTAAGTTTGAATACAATTAAGTTTGAATGCAATTATTATATTTCCTCAGTTCATTTGTTATAAAAAGGAACAATATATTTTTATTATTTTTTTAAACAAAAACTCACAGAAGGATGAAATATTGCAGATAAAATTAGTAAACTCAAGTAGATTTGTTGTAGCATTATGTAATTCAGTTGTACTTTCTTTTTTTCTTCTTCTCATTTGTTGTTTACACAGATCAGTGTTTTTGGATCAGTGGTTTGTTGATTTAATAAGTTTTATGATTTTGATGATACATTTGATGATTTTGATTGTAGATTTGATAATGTTGATGATAAATTTGATGAAGTACCTATATATAATAGGTAAAGAAACAGGCTTTTCATGGAATAATATTGAAGCATTCTGATTAGTATCCCCTTTTTGTCCAATAATTTTTCTTCTTTTGGCAGCATTTTTAGCAGATGCTATTATTTTTCTCAAAAGTCTAGTCATTGTTTACAATTTTAAAATAGCACTAAGATACATAGTATTACGTTTGTGTAATAAAACAAAACCTACAAAACAATAGAACACCTGCAACATGCTGTTTATACTATATAGGTCAGTCATAGGATTTTTTGCACTTGTGCACCTATGATTTTATATTATAGATTTTAGACCTTTATATAGTGTATATATACTTAGAATTAACATGTTCGGTATCTCCACATTCCAAAGTATAGTATTAGGGTTATCAATAAAAAAATGAAAATTTCCCAATTCAGAGTTAAGAAAAGTTTTGCTTAATAATTTATTTTAAGCAAAACTGTATTAAATAACTTCACTATTATTCAATATTGCCTTTAAATTTGTTTGACAAATTATACTATCCTAAATATCACACATAAATACTAACCCAACCAAACAAATTCGAATATTCTATTTAAACAAAATATGGCTTAAAAATATTACATATAACAACTGGGATGACCTAAATATTACATACAAAAATTGGCATAATCTTTAAAATAATTTCTTTGAAAATGAATCAAATTTCACAATCAAATCAAAGAGAAATACGAAAATACTAAAATACTAAAAACATTTAATATCTTAAGATATAATTCATATCATAACTTCGGCTAATATTTCATCAACATTACTTACCCTTAGTTCTCTCATGATAAATACTTAAATCCATTTATAACAGGAATATTTCAATATAATGAATTATAATGCATTATGTTGTTAACTCTTAGCTAAACAAGTTTATACACTAGTGTATGTTTTTTGTTTGGCAGAATTTAAAAAAAAAATTGTTTATCCAAGAGATGAAAATTCATACAGAAAATAATACATAGTAGTCCAGGTAAATTAAACATTTTTAATATGGCAGTATTTATTATATTAATTTTGTTAATAAGTTTAATCAATATATTAGGTCACTTCACAACTACAGGGTCCCCTCGCTTTTTGAGCAATGGTTTTCAAGGACTTTTCAAGGTCCAAAAGACAAAAAATCAAGGATGAATAAAATTAAAAACATTCATTCAAATTTTTATTATTATTATATTATCTAAATTTTCAACAGTTTGAAACTATTTGAAACATACATAAAAAGTACATATTTAATGAATGCATGTATGATATATAAAAACTCAATAATATGTCAGTTAGAAATATTTATATTTTTTTCAAAAATGGCCTCCTCCTCCCTTTAAAGACCACCAGCACTTCAAACAAGCACCATCGCACCAGAAAATGTCAAAGATTTTTATACTTTGAAAACATTTTGAACTGTTCAAAATAACTAAATAATATATACCTACAAATAATATGTAATAGTATTTAATAGTAAGTAATAAAATTGCTATATTTAATAACAAATTTACATTAATAACATTAATTTTTACAAAAGTATATATTACCTAGAATATAACTAGAATATCCGCGGATCAAAAAAAATCACCTTTTATTTTTCAAAGTAGACTTTAAACTCACTCACTTGCATAACATGCATACAAAATATAAGTTTCACTGATAATGTTGAAATTCAAGGATATTCAAGGAATTTCTGTAAAATATCTCAAATTCAAGGATTTTTATGTTATTGAATTTGAAAAATGAAATACAAGGATATTCAAGGATTTTCAAGGACCGCGGGAACTCTGCAACTAGATGAGATTAATTACATGATTAGAAATTTTATTAAAGAGGTGTCACCATATATACTTTTCTCCAATAAAAATGCTGAGCTTCAATCTAGTTGCAATTTTTGAAGCAAAAAATTTCAATCTAATTACAATTGAAATTCAGATGCATTTCCTGGAAATGATTGACAGATGAGGTCTAATTACAACTCAATCATATTTGTAACATGCTTGACCTTAGCATTACATGCAAATGACTATTTTCTGTTATGTTTCAACATAATAATACTTTTCTAACCACCTGCTTGTCAAAGATTATCTAATCGATTTAACCTCACAATTTTGGTTTAGATCTATACCTTCTGTGAGTGTTAATATTAGTTTCTAAGTTAAATTAAATGGCAGTGTTGGTGCCAAATTACATTCACCTGATGAATACCTTCCTCGTCAATGGATTGCATTCTATTATCAGGAATACAAATCGTCAGATGGATTGTTTTTTTTATAATGAATGCAATTGGCCAGCAGAAGCAATGCCTCTTAGAGAAAGAAATTCTTAGAGAGAGAGAAGACAGACCGCAGAGAATCATATTTTCAAATACAGTCTACTCTGGCTAATCAGAACACAAATCGAATCCCCAATATTTCACATATTGATACAATATTTTTTTTTTAAATGACTGCTGGGGAACACAGGCTAATGTGAATTGTGAACAGAATTTGTAGAATGGTTCATATGCATACAATGTATTTTACATTGGCTAATTGGAACAGCTCAACTACATGGTAATATTTATATTTCTACCTTCATTTGGGAATTATAAATAAATCCAAGGAAATCATTTCAGCAATCTAAACCATGCCAATTATTGATGTAAATAAGGTGAGACTATTAAACAGTCTAGCTAATTGCATCACCTATTAATTAAATCATCATGTTTGCATTACCTATTAATTAAATCATCATGTTTGAATTACCTATTTATTAAATCATTGTATTTGCATCCCCTACTAATTACATCATTACACCTATTCAAATAATGGTCCCCATTTAAATAGGGACTGATGCCATTGTGTGTACAACTATGCAAATCACAGTGCACATTTTATATTAAGGATTGACACTGTCGCATGGGAGTGTATTTTTTTAAAAATGAGACTGCTAAAGACTTGCTTCATATTACTAATTATTATAAAAGATTTATTATTGTTTAAATACAAATGTTTATAATTAAATGAAACTAATCCCTTATTAATACTAAGAATAATTAAGTTAAAAGTTGTCTTGAAGTAATTAGATTTTCTATATATTGCTAGTTATCAATTAACAATTGTAAAATTGAATTTTGGTTAACAATCATAAGTTCAAGTTATACTACTAAAAATCGATTTTCGTCTAATTGAAGCTCCACCTAATCTGACTGAAAATGCTTACAATCATTCTGATCAATCTGTGATCAATCCAATCTAATCACAATTTGTGAAGTGACCTATTTTATGACAAAATTCAGTAAATACAATGTCCCATTTACAAAGGGGGCTTATAATTATAAATTGTTCTAATTATAGTTATAATCATATTGTGTATCTCATCATTATTATACAATAAAGTCACATAGCTACATGATAAAAAATATAGAAATATAGAATAAATTAATGACACCCACATTTGGTTTATACATAGTTGCTAATTTTTTTTTACTTCAGGAATATGCAAATTTTTTTAGTATATTTTTCTATTTGGTTTAAAAACAGTAAATATAACATTCTCACTGATGTCAAATAGAGTAAATTTTACTAATGGGAGCATTTTTACTTAAAATTTAGTACATATAAATATGTAATAAAACATTTCTTAAAAATTACCCTTAAAATTAAAAGAAACACTATAAATATATATTATGCCTCCTGACATATGTAAAAATATATAATATATAAATTCATTAAAGTTTTATTATATTAATATTATTTTCAACTTTTCAAACATATTTATTGACTTAAAAAAATAGTCTATACCTATAAAACAGTCTACAGGGCAAACAGTTGCAAAACTTCAAAAAGAATAGATATGCATCTATGCAAAGCTATTTATATCTATGACTGTAAAATGCAATATCATATTTGTTGTATTGTGGTATAGATATCAAATTTGTATTGCAGAATCATAGCTCAAGGAGACAGATTACACATGATCTGTTCCTCCATTAACATAAAAAAAAGAAGAAAATATAGAAAACGTCACAGAGACATGCTGCAATGGAACTTGGGATATCTAGAAGATCACTTGGCTGATTTTGGACTGAAACAATATCAACCTAGAAAATTGCAAATGTTAAATGAAGACAATCCTGACCATCATATGCAGTTTTGTGAAATTTGTTTGGCTTACATCAATAATTATAAAAACTTGTTAGTACCTATTGAGATCATTGTTTGTTGAAACAGGACCTACATACTTTATGGATGGCACCTAACTTTTCCTTTCCTTATGCAAATTGCCAATAGAATCTGAAATTTCTGCTAACTTAGTAGAATTTTAATTGGTCATAATAATTGAATGGAAAACATCCTGATTATATTTTTTGTTGAAAAATTAGTTTATTATTAAGTGTTGCAAAAACAGTACATATTATAACAATATAAATGATAACCTATGTCCTGTTAAAATGTATGTAGCTGTTAGTTCACAATAGTTTGCATCAATAATTATTCAATTTAATATAATGTTAGAAATATAGTAACCTTTAATTTGATTTTTTTGTAAAAGTATACAAAATTTATCTATATAAAATAATAGAGAATATGTTATTTTGATAGAAAATAAATTAGTAATATTTTATTTTCAAAATAGGGGTCATCTCTGACACCAGGTGACCTTGGAAACCTCCACTCACCTCTTGAAAATGTTTATCAAATTAATTAATTTTACAATTTAAGTTTTTTTTAATAATTTTTTTTCCATAGTAATTTGGAGATGAACCATAAAAGATTTATGAGATGTATATGTTGGGAAAATTTTAACAATCTGCATTTATTACTTATATGTGCTGTGCAAATTACCAATTGATTTCAAAAAAATTATTTGAATTATTTTTAAACAAATTAATATTGAAGCACTTTAATTTAATAAAATATTTAATACTAATACTAAAACAATAACATTTTTTATTTAATATAAAGCAGTCAAACTTACAACAGTGATTTGTAAATTATTTAATAATATAAATTCAATAAAAACAAGCAAAACAAAAAATATATATATTTAAGTTATTATTTGTAATAGAATAATCATTTTTTAATTTAAAATAAAGCAGTCAAATTCACAAAAATAATATGTAAATTGGTAATTTGCTCAGTGCATATTAGTATTAAGCACAGATTGGTACAATGTCCCCAAAAAATATTCAGATATTGTCAACTGTGATACCTATTAACCTACATTTCATGTAATAATGTAGCCCTAGGAGGTATTTCTTTTTCTATGGCTATTGCATGTACATGATTTCAGCCAATTCTTTTTTGTTTATATAAAAAATTTGGTTCTGTACACATATAATGTTGTTAATAATTGTCATAGAAAAAAGTCCTACTAGGAGGATATATTTGACAGCAATCCTTTAGTTTCCCATATTAAATTCATTTAATTAATAAAACTATAATACCACATTAAATTATAATACTGCAGAAAATAGATTCTTTTCATTGATTTTTGTTACTCTTGAACACTTAACATTAAGCTTATTAAAAACATCAAAGAAAAGACTGCCAGGCTATTAAGTAGGTAACATTCATGCAAGAAAAGACCTCTTTTTTAATTTATACTAAATCAAAAATTTCCTTGACTTAATTTTATTTTCGCAATCTAGTGGCCAACCAGTAACAGTATTGAAATTGATAAATTTGTGGTAGACTTAAGTTATTTATTATTTTTAGGATTCTTATTTTTTGCAGTATCTAACATAGATTCACTTTTTAATAGACTTGTTTTTCGTTTAATAAAACAGCTTTTTAATTCAAGATTAATTTTATTAAATATACTTACTGTATGATGTAACGCAACATTTCACGGATAAATTTTTTTGATCTGTGAAAGGGATGAAAATGTTTTTAAAATCAAGGTGATTAATTAATAACTCTTAATAATATTTTCCTTTTAATTTTTAATAACTTGTAAATTATAACATTTAGTATAATAATATAAAAAATATAATTACTAAGTTGTATATAAATAAAGAATTTATAAATTATCCTAAGAAAATGATTTATTCTAAAACTACTTTGTATATAAAAAAAGTATATTTTTGTTCAGCTATAACAATTATACAAATATAATATTTTAAAAATTATCCTCAGTTCATATATTTCATCGAATTGTGTGTTTTAAATTATACAAAAATAATATAAAGTACATACGACTAGAATTATGGCAGACAATCGAAACCATCTGTGAATTTGTTGATGGATATATATGAATATGTAATAATATTACCACAAAACAATACATATACACAAATAGTTTCGTTGGACCGCTATACTGGAAATGAATGCAAATGGACAACATGTTATAAAAATCAAAAATTTTAAACAAAAAACCTTATATTTCGGTGTTTAGTATATAGCAAATGCTAACGAAAAATATCAGATGTACATTTGATCTACATCTACAAAAAGATTATATAGTAAATTAAACAATTATACGTTCAATTTTTCAAATTCCCTCCATTGGCACCGTACTTATTAAATTATTGCAGTTAAATGCATACCTATAGGAATTCAGGTTGTATTAAATATGGAATAAAGATACTATATCGTACATTAAATGTAAGTTCCAACGTGTTTTACAATATGGCATTGTTATTTTATAGTTTGTAATGTTAAGGAACACGTTCCAATACTGCATACATAGTTAGTTTACAACCTAATTGACTACACATAGGTAGTATATATGGCCTCTTATTTTTTGTATCAATCTCAATTAATTGCGAATTTTACTTACTTAATCGGTTTACCTATACTGCGCATAAACCATACCTACATAAATATAATTTAATACATGAACTAAACTTTCTCAATATTATTTTCAGTTGTAGGACAAGGAAGGTGAACATGGGAAACAATATACAATTTGTTCACTTAATTATAATATATGTATTTTGCTAAAATTTATAAAAATGGTAAAATGAAAATTGAGTTAATCATAAGATAGTAATTGAATACCAACCCCTTAAATAACATAATATGATAAACATGAAATAAAGTGGGCCATAAGAGATACAAATAAAAATGTAACAGCAAAGCATAGTCGTAAACTACTGAATATTATTATAATTGTAATTGAATTGAAAAAATAACACAAGAGGTAACTATAAGATTCTGAGGCTTTCTCCAAATTTAATACATAACAACTTAAAAGATTATGTGTACAAATAACTGTACTGATAATTGTCACAATTATTAATGAACCAACCTAAAACTCATGTTAATGGTAAAGGACAATTTTTTTACACTGTAAAGATAATTACACAATAAATTAACTAATGAACTGTATTTAAAAGTTTATTTGTTTTCGTATGTTCATCATCAGATAGTCATATTTCACAAATTCTGATTCGTGGACATAATCAATATCATTTTATGGAAGAAAAAGTTTTGCGATTAATACGATGCACCCTATCAGTATTTAGACACACTAAGTATTTATTTTATATAAAAAAGAATCTGAAATATGTTTTAGTCGGATTTTTTAACACCTCGATAAAAATCTATCTTAGAGAGCAAATCGGTTGCCGCTTCTTCCGTCTTGACACGTATCAACATAGGAACTGGAGCTGTACTGGGCTCACCGCCCTCCTTAGCATTGAGCGGGGGATTAGGAACACAGACTAGAGCCACATTGTTCTTTTGGAGTTTACATGGAATGTTTTTGTAAATCAGAATATTCAGCAAAACATTACCTGGAAAATGATAATGATGTAATAAAGAAATGTTTGAAGTTAGCTTGGATACCAAACAACAAAATAGAATAATTTCTAATAAATCTTCTGCTATATTAGACCAACATAGAAGAGTAGAATTAAATTGGAAGAACGATCACTCACCAAGGTTTGTGTCAGCTCGAATTAAAAGCTGGAATTTGTCATCGACGTCAGAAATCGGTTTGATGTGAAGGTTACCAACTCCCTTGTCCTTCCACTGATCGCCAGACTTGTAGAAAAGTTTGCACCTGAAATTTGGTTATTAATGATATAAAATCAATAATTATCACAAATTATATCTCTAGAAAACAACGTTTACAACCATCTCAAGATGAATTAATGTAAACAATATTTTCTTATTTAAATAATCCTGAATACATTAAATATTTTTTATCAATAAATCAATATCATTTTGATAGATAAAGATCTCAATAAAGGTGAACAACTAAAAGAAAAAATTGCACATAATTGTTATAGCTGTAGTTGGAAAATTCATTTAATAACTATAAGTGATAAAATTAGTAAATTATATAAATTAAGTTACCGACTTATAAAAATTTAATTTCGAAGAAATCAAAATACTCAGATATAAATATTATTGGTATAGTTCACCGTGTTGTGAAAACGGAATCTTCTTCGAAAATTTTTTTAACTTCAGGCTTAGGGGGGACGTACTCTTCATCATCTGTAAGAAATCACAATCAAACTTTAAAATTATTGGGCTAAAAAATAATTCAAAAAAGGGCTAACTTTATATTGTGTAATATTTTTTTTTAAATTTAAAACACAATCGTTAACAAACAAAGAATACAAAACATATTTTTAAAAAGTTTATTGATCGAAAAATTATTAAAATCATATTTAAGGAATTTATTAAATGGAAATGACGTAACGTTAGAAGGTGCAACTTTAATTTTGTTGTCTAACAAATAGGTAGATTTAGTTAGTTTAGAGAAGATTTAATCTCTACTAAAATGAAGCAGTGAATGTCATCTAAATTAATCTATTCCGGATTATATAGCTATGTAATCTCTTCGTAATTATTTGTCTATAGTAAATTGGCTAACTAAATGCTTCAATATTTTCAAACAAAAATGTAAATAATATTACATATCACATCAACACTGTAAAACAATTCGATTTTAGTATGCAGAAACCACTGTACTTATACTACTAATAATATTATGTACTCACTCTATACACACTTACAGACTATTTTTTAAGCAATGTCATTATTTTTGAAAAAAAGAGTAACACCTACCATCTACAATGGCCGCTGCTGGGGGACCCGAAGATGCTTGAAATATTGATGAATTACTAGATGATGACGATATACTCTTGAAGGAGAATGCGGGAATTGACGATACTGCCGAAGTGTCCTTATCAGAGGGTTCTGTTATTTTTGAAGTGGTGAATGAAAAGGGTGCTGGTGCTTTACAAGTAGTAAGAGCATTGGAAGATGTCCCAGATGCGCTTGCTTTAAAGGAGAACGGGGCCTCATTAGAGGGTTTACTGTCAGCAGAAGTAAACGATAATCCCTTTGGTTTGTCAGCGACATCAACTGCTGCTGTTTTTGTCAGAGAAAACATTGAGCCACTGGGTTGCTTATTGGTCGTAGAAGACAAAGAACTAGTAAAGGAAAAGGGGGTTGCCTTAGATCCGAATGAGAAAGATTTTTCCGGCTTGTCATTAAGGTCACCATTGGTAGAGGGTTTCACGCTTGTCGTCTCTTTAACCTTCTCTTCTTCAAACGGATATTTCTTCTCAATCTCCATCAGGTGTCGTTGATAGTCGTCAAAAACTGGCGTCAGCACACAATAAGGATCCCTAGTCACATGTTCCTGGATCCACTTAAGAACTCCGCTATTGAGACCTTTCAGGTTGGCTAGATGCTGTTCCCTGACAGAAGTCTGGTGAGTTGTGGTTTTGTCTTTAATAGAGGTTTCTGATGAGGGTAAAGTTGTTCGATTTTCGTTTTCACGGGAAAATTTAAAGCAGCTTGTTTCACCGGTACCTACACTACCACCACTGCCAAAACCAATGAAGGACTTGAATAATCCACCGGTACCACAATCTTCTTGCTGCAATAAAAGTATTGATTTTAGATAGAATATTCGGGTATATCTATCATTAATGATTCGAGTGCAGGATTAAAAAAAACATAATATATAATTAATAATAAAAATATAATCAAACTTTTTAGATACTGAAGAAGATTGGAATAAAGAATCTAGATATCATTTTTGTAATTAATTGATCGAATCAAGTTGATGACCATATTTTTTTTATTAATCAGAAATAAATCCAAAATTTTGATTATTAATCAAAAATAAATCTAACATATTTATTACTTCTAAAGTCCGCCGTCGAGCAACTTTGACAGGTCTACTTCTAAGTACTTCTTTATCAGCTGACGTAAAATGTCCTCTATCTTCTGGAGCATCTTCTTGGTCCCAATTATCGTGATTCAAATCACCAATAGCGTTTCTTTTTGGCATTTTCTATGAACAAATAGATATAAAAACAAAACATTATGTATATATAAGTAATTTTAAAGAAACTGAATTGAAATTATAAGTTGATCGGACTTTTTTCCCTTTTTTTTAAAGAAATGTTAAATTGTTTAACCAATTGTGCCCGGTATGTAAAATCACATTACCTAATCAGAAACAATCAAAATTCAAATATTCTATTCTTATTGGCTTATGACTTCTCTCTTTAGTTGAGTTGCTAGATTACTATCATTCTATTTTTCAATGAATGCGTTTTGATTCAAAACTAGTCAGATATTTAAAACGATTATTGAGTTATTTGTATATTTTTATATAATCTAATATACAATAATCTAGATACTTTCAACTTCAAATCGGTCATCGGTCCGTTTACTATTTAAAAAGTAAAATAAAATGAGTCAGCAATGTATTAAAGTAATTTCAAATTAGTCAAATTAAATTCAATTTAGTCAAATGTATATTTAAATAATTTTCAACAATAAAATAAATGCAAGGAATATTTTAGGAGTCATGAGCAAGTAAACAGCAAATAAATTTATAAATTAAACAAAAATGTTTTCTTCACAAAGGCACATTGGAAGATAGGTCATTGCATGATTGAACCTTTTTTGTTTTATTTATGACAAAAAATGTTCAACTTTATGATTTAAAATACGAATACTTCATTCATGAAGAGTGGTGGTTCATGAAATCGTCTCTGAATCTCAAATTCACCTAAAGATTCAAAATGAGGAGGATCATTATTTTCATGTGTATTGTCAAATAACACTACAGTGCATTTCTCATTAACTGCCAATAGTTCTCCCAAGAAGTTAGGGGAAATTTCTTTTGTCATTTCAGCTACAAAAACTGTATTGTAAATGAGTCCTAGTTGTAGATTAATGGCCAAACAGATTTTGAGGTTTCTTCCAAGCTGACTTTCCATCATAGGAACAGCTTGCTGCCCACATAGAGGTTGACCTTTTAACACATGCATATCCATGCTTTTTGTAGGTACATGCAAATCCATGTGTAGGTCTCAGAGACCCCTATCAATTTTCTAATTATAGAACTTAAATATATTATTATAAACTAGTATTATATATAAAAGGACACATCCAAATAATTCTTTCTCAAACATTGATATTCAGCATGAAGATTTGCTTGCTTATATTGGACTAAGCTACATGATTGGGAAAGTTAGAAATCAACAAATGTCTTGTAGTACCTTGTGGAAAAAAGAAGTTGGTGATACTTTATGCAAAGCTACAATGAGTCGCACTAAGTTTCAATTTATACACTCAATGCTAAGATTTAATGATTACACAACATGCCTGGAATGTTGCAAGAATGATTGCTTTGCTTAAGGATATACATAATGAACACTTCATTGGACACCAAACACACATGTAACTATTGATGAGCAAATATTATCATTTCATGGTAATTGTCCCATCAAAATCTATGATGCCTCAAAGC
>JAUZNC010057574.1:39704-50402 GCA_034780395.1 Vannuccia rotundouncinata | reverse complement strand
CGCTGAAGTGCAGAAAGAGAATGATTCTTAGCAAGGGTAAGTATTTAATTGGTCGACATTGATGTAATGGTTATGAATTAATTTGACTTACCTCCCAGCGCTGTGTTACAGATTTCTCTCCAATGATATTGGTAAGAATTCCAACGCTCCTAAAAAAGGAATGAAAAATCTGTTTATCAGCTAAATATCAGCTAAACGAGAGAACAATTTTTATAGAATAGGCTATACTTTTCCGTATGACATTCCGAAAACTATTTTTAATTGGAAATTAAACTGTTAGTTGTAGCTGTTAGTGTGTAGCAAACCTGAGCAGTTTTAATTAGAATTATTATCAATAATATAAAAATATAAGTTAAACGAACTATTAGTAATTTAGGTTATTCCGTTGACTGGAATAACAATTATGGATTACAATTTACAGGAAATAACATTGGACAGTTAATATAGTAAAATGTGGCTTTGAAATCAAAATAAATGTTATTAATTTCTATTATTAATTAGTTTCATTCATTTTCAATAAAACGATAATTACTAATTATGAAAATTACTGAACTAAAATATATCTTTTTAGATAGTAAAATATTGATTGTCCGTGGTTAATTATTATATTGAATATTTTTATGGTTAGTATAAAACTTGTTGTGTGCAATATTTATACATAAAGCAAGATGATGAATGTTTACTTTTGTTCAACAAGACAAAATTATTTTAATTTGTTAATAATGAAATGATTGTATAAGTTACAAATTTATATATAGCACTAAATTGAATTTGTGATTATGAGAATACAGATAATTAGTTCCTCACAGATAATCAGAAAGAAATGCATTTTTTCTGAAAGAGACATAATAACATAATTAGTGCGAAATTAATGGAAAAACTAAAATAATGAAGTCCAAGAAATAAATAAACTTTTTAAAAAGAAAAAATATTCTAAGAAAATTTATTTGTAAATTAATTTTTGCTATCATTCCTTCTTATTTTTGTAAAAATTAAAATTTTATAGTAATCCGTTCACATATAAAACGTAATTCTATATTCTAAAATAAATTATACGGTCATTATAAGGAACTCGTAGAGAGAGCATTGTACTGTCATTTATTGAAAAAAGTTGACAGTTAATTAGTTGTCTTTCGAAACTAGCCGCATGAAAACTTTTTTCTCTCTCGTACTTTTAAAAAAATGCGTAACCAAATGATCTAAAATTTGTCGTCATATGAACAAAACTAAATATATAATGTAAAAGAATGTCATAGTCAGATACCATGCCTCCAGAAGTCTATATGTATATATTCGAATAGTTTATAATAATTATATAAATAATTGTAAGCTTCCAGATGAATAAAAAATATTTTATTAATAGGATATTAAAGTATATTATAAATAGAATTAAAAATTTGTTCATTGTCCAAATTTACTTAAATAATATGATATATCATAGTGCAATTTCACCCTACCAACTTTAAGCTACAAATATGAAAGAATACTGCAAACTTAAATAACCAATAATACGACGCAAGCTTAGGCGGGTTTGGTAGTGTATGAAAAATGCTTTCATAATATACAATATTATGATAAATGTGCATTCGATTCGCGTTTAGTAAGAGTGATTATGGTCTTCAACACCGGTTAGTGAAGTAGTCAGGCTTACTTCAGAGGACGGGAAACCCTCAACGATCTCTTTATTCTGCAATGCAATACTGTTTATTTCAAAATTATCAGCACAATTTCAACTATAGCAAGCAATAACATTTGCAAATTGTGCTCTTATATTGTCTGTATACCACTTCTCCAAAAGGAAATTATGTTTAGCAGTGGATACATACCCAGACTCCATTTTGGCACTTTGACTCTGTCCAGAAACTGATTTCTGCGCATTATCTGTCATCGAAGGAGCCACTTGCATGAATCTAAGAAGATTTTAAAAGAAAAGTTTGGCATCACTGGTATTTCGGATACAATCAACATTACTAATATTAATCAAAATTTCTGAAAAGTTTCAAGCAAGGAACCTACTTAGTGTAGACTTTGTTCTGCATTTTCTTGGGGAACACCAGAAGAAAGTTGCGCCCGTCAGCATTGAAGACCTCCAGAGCAATCGGTTGGAGGAGGTATCGCCGCTTTTGGACCTCTCGAATATCCTCAACAGGAAATTTGTAGTACCTAAATATTGATATAAATTGACAGAAGACAATTTGATGTTGGTAATTCTCGATGGTAGTTGATTTATAGAAAAAACGCATTTCTCAAAATCACCTCGTTAGAAAAACTTACATTTTCTTTTGTGTTCCCGAGGTAGTCACATTGGTAGTTGATGAAGAAATAGGAACAATGGGCTCGTGCGATTCCGGTGGTATGCTGTCAATGTCCACAATATCACGCGTCTTGAACAGAGTAAATCCGTCTATCACATAGAAGTGGTCTCGGCCAAAAAGGAGCAGTCCTTCGAAGACATCGAGACCTTGGATGCGGGCACACCGGAACATGCAGAAGATTCGTTCTCCTGGTTCTAGGAGACGAAGGATAGTTGCTTGGCTGTCTAGTTGACCATCCGCGGTAGATGCTCCTGTAATTTCAAGGGACGTCGTTAAAACATTAAAAACACACTATATAAAAAGATTGTAATGTTACTCCAAAGCAGTGAGAGAATGTGTACCACCCTGAATACAGTGAAAAACATTGCTGGTACAATTCTAGTTCCGAACTGCAGACCTACTGGTTTGTAGGCCTTTAAAGACATGCCATTTTTACTTTGCTATTAGGAAGTTTATCTTCGGCAATTTGAAAAGTACTGTTTGCCAGTTTTTGAGCAGTTATGCATTAAATAAATACTAATAATATATAAAATCAAAAAATGATCTGGAATCAGATTTATTTATATTTAAGAAAATTTATTCAGGGAATTACAAATATAAGATTATTGTAAACCTAAATTTGTAAAAGGAAAGTAAATTGATAGTTACTACTTGTTAAAAATAATAACAAAATTATTTATGATTCATAATATTAAACCCTCCCCCGAAATTTCCTAAACACCAACAAACTTCATGAATATTAATATTTATTTATAAATTGATACCTTGACCAGCCCCTGCTTGTCCACCACTAGAGGAAGGGCCCTCTCCATCATCAATACTCTCAGAGCCCTGTGTCACCAGCTCCTTGCTATCCTCTTCTCGCGTGTTTACAGGCGGCGCTGTTATACTTGGCCGTCGGAGCAAGGTTTCGGTTTCCCTCAGAGATACTGGAGAGTTCAAAATAAGACGCTGAGAATATAATTTAGCTAAAATCAAACTTTCAAGAGGAAACCAATCCTACATTCTGGTCTTTCTTCATCAAGAAGGATGTCAGTTTCGTCGATGTCGTCAACCACCTCAGGTTTTGCGGTGACTGAATCATCCGATAGCAAGGTCAAGGGTCGATAGTTGGACCAGTAAAGACTGCTATCCCGGCTCATGGCAGCTTTGTACTTTGTTGGACGCTGGAGAAAGTAGTAATGAGAGTTATTGAAAGTGGAGTAAAGCAGTAAGCATAAAACATATAAAAAATTTAGTTTAATTTAGTAAAATTTTGGCTGACCCTAGAACAAATTCCATACCTTTCATGTTTAGAATCGCTAGAAAGGCAATTTTACGTAGCTTAAATCCCAAGATGAAGCAATGGGGGGAGGGGCAGAATTTGATGGTTATTTTACTATTTTCTCATTTTAAAGATAGAGACACTTCTGAAAGTTGACCCAATTTGCATAAATATGGACATTTAGATCATAAATAAAATATGTAATATGTTAAACACATAATCTGAAAATTATGTATATTTTCTGTAAAATGTCCATTTTCTTGAAAATGGGGTTAAAATAACTGAAATTACTCTTATTCATTAATATGGAAAATAGTAAAACACCCATAACATACCCAGGGGCAACCGACTCTAGTTAAATAAATTTACCCTAATGTACTAATTAATATCCAGTTAAAATCCCACCTGCTGTTCGGAAGATGATCCCGCTTTCTGCAGCGTGTCTCCAGCTCCACTCCTGTGCGGATAATGCTCGTAGAAACGGTCATTCCGGATCATCTTTTTACGCATTCGACAGGGTCCTTCGGTTGGATCCAGTATCCATTTGTCCAGAGGATTCCCCCCTGAAGGGCCCCACAGCCCGCGCTCACGGGTCAACTCCAGTTCCATGGACTGCCATTCGGACTCAACGTAGCGATGCATGAAACCTTCGTTCTAAAACATTAGCGGAGTACAATTTGTTACATATTAATTTATTGATAGTGAACAATATGTGAATTTTTGACCTCACCAGTCGGCATTGTTTGTATTGAAAATCAATAAGCTCTTTAACCACGGCTGTGTGGGGTGGAATCCAGAGCCGAGCTTCCTAGAATTGAAATGAAATAATTAAGAATAAGAAAACTAAATACGGATAATTAAGATTATCAAAACTCTATAAAAAATCATGTAAGGTTATACAATTTAAATTAAAAGCTAAATAATGATTACTAAAAGTATCCTCTATAAAATCTTTGACGGGTTTTAAATTAAAATTAAAATTGATAAATCGATAAAAAATTATGACATTGAATAAAATTTTCGCATTTTCGCAAATTTTCTCATCAAGAATTTTAATGAGTATTCTGAGGCCTATATCTCTTAGAATCATCTTAATTAGACAATCTCCCAACCACAGACAACATGACACATCTTAACATCTTACATCATAGGGCATGAGAGGCGCCGCCCCTTTGCCAGCTATAGCTCCCGCAATCCCCCCTGACGAGTGATGTCCGTCGCCCCTCTTGCCTCTGACAGAGCCCCCGCTCCGGTCACCTCCGGCCCCCGCTAGCCTGAGAACACCGCTCGACATTCTCGTCAATTTGACGGAGATTTCCCGGTGGAGTGGACCATGTCCCCCTGATCCTCCCACCCCACCCCCACCGCCAATGACAGAGCCTCCACTGCCCCCGAAGTTGTCGCCGAGGCGACCCTGGCCCCAGCAGGAGGAGTCCTGAGGTCCCGACAGACACTCTGACTCGATGTGACCGGTCCAAGCTTTGAGGGCGGATTCCTCGAGCAGATGGATGACGGAGTGAAGAGTGGGTGGAAATTGACTTTTGGGATTGAGTGGAGCCTTGATGTAGTCTTCCATGGCCTGCAAGGGAGTCATCGTCATTACAAAGTAGAACTAAAGATAAATTATAAAGCAGATTTAAAAGTTTGTCTTAAACATCTATTATTATAGCTACAAAATTGATGAAATTGCCTTTCGAAATTCAAAATATTAACAAAATTAATAAGATTTCAATAACCAAGGCTTGTCACACTTTCCAAGATTATTCGCATGTAAATACCATAGATATTTAATATATGCATACATAGATTGAACATCTAGTAAGAATCGTTATATGTTCTGGTTTCGTCTTCGGCAACGATTGGCAAGAATCATCGTTTTAAGCTTTGGGGTCTTATTAAATGTATTGGAAAACGACAAAGTAGAATGGAGCTGAAAACTAAAAAACGACGGTGCTGTTATTAATAAAAAGCTTAAAAATTACATAAATATCGAAAAGTGTATTAAACAGGCAGAACTGTTTCCAGAATTTGAATTAACATAAAAAGGTGCTATAGATATTGAAAGCTATAGAGAGGCAGAACAGTTGCCGGGATTTGAATTATTCGGGAAATGTGCAAAATACAGGGTGCATTGATCATAAGTCACCGATGAATTTTATTGAACATCCATAGTAGTCAGGTCCAAATACATTTTAACCCAAAAAAATTGCTACAAAAGTTTTTAACTGATTCTAGTAGGTTTTAATGTGCTATATTACATATTAAAAGCTTACCAAGGTAGCATCCCCGAATTTTTTTTAAAGATGGCGTACAAAATTTCTTAATGAACCTTAATGAGCCTAACTTTATAACTATCAACTAGGTTTTCGGAGTCAAAGAACACATTAAGATCATAAAAAATGATATTAGTTTATTATTTAACACAAAAAATACATCAATTAAAAAAATACGCCTTTAAATGCATCAACCAAGACCCAGAACGATCTGCCTTAATCAACATTCTTGCCATTCCAACCATTCGCTGATAATTCAGCCACAACTGGCTGGTCTTGGAGGTCTGAGCTAGTTCAAATTTCTTCTTCTCTGATACTGTATCAAGCTGGATCAAACCTCAGAACAAGCAGCATTTCCTAGCATCGTCTATCCACTAAGAAGAGATGAGTACAAATCTTTTGCTTGATCCAGCAGTATCTCATGAATCTCAGGATCATCTTTTGTTATTTCTGTTATAAGCTGATTATACAGACACTTGTCAACAAGAAGATGGCCCAACAAAGGGCTCTGAACAGCTTTCCATGTCATCATGTGAACAACTGCATTTTCTCCTAGACAGTCTCAAGTAAATTTTTTAGAGCAGTTCCTTCCATCAGAGTCCCTATAACACCCAACAAATTCATTTGTGTATGAAAACACCCCAACATCAAAACAATGCTTTCCGGCTGACTGCTTTCTGGTGCATCAATAATGATTTCGGCAGCTTTACAATACAAGGGTTGGACAAAAGTTTCAATGGTGGGCAGGTTGTACGTCATGGCAAGGTTACAAACAAAGTATAATGAAGACACAATGCACGATTTGTCTCCAGAGTACATAAAAACCTACCAAAATCAGTTAAAAAACCTTTTGTAGAAATTTTTTGGTGGTTGAGGGGGTATTTTCCATATATTGACCTGACCATAGATAGTTTAATATCAGTTTAATATTTAGCTTAATATTTAACTCATGCCAATCGTTTTCTCTATTAAGCTACAGCTAACTGTCTAAGATATCCTCTCTACGTATATTTAATTTCTACAGTTAATACTTTCATGAATGAAATTCTAAAAATTGGCCTCTACCTTCTGCTAAAGGCAACCAACAATATTGTTCATGATATTTAAATTTAGAACAGTTCAGCACATCAGTCTAGTACCCACCCCTTTATTAGCCGCATACAACTGCAACCAGAACCTCTCCGCTGACTTCTCAATAGCCGACAACTTGTCGCCACTTCCCCCGGCATAGGCGTTTCTTTCCGCCGCCGTCACCAGCTTGACGAGCACATGAACGACACACATGAGCAGCTCCGGGTCCCCGGTAAAGGCGGAGAACACCAGCCCTCCCGCGCTATCCGGGGCACTGGAGCGTGGCGCGGTGATCTCATTCAGAGTAGCCAGGAGGCTCGCCTGCTCCAGAGAGGACCGAAAAGGCCGCGACACCTGGTACAGGATGAGACGGTTGAGAGAGCGCTGAAGGGAGTCTGCCGATAGCTGTCGTTTCCGGCATTGTGCGAGGAGTCGGTTGACGAAAAAGAGGACCTCCCTGGCCTCGCCTGTGTACATCTCCTAAATCGATATTTTTATGTTTTAAATCCTGAAGATAAATCTAATGCGTGTGTCAGAGAGACGTAAGATAAAAATAACGCAGGTAAGATACAATTTAACGTCAAATGAAAACACTCTGAACAAGTTAAACAGCTAATTTGTTATAAAAAGACTTATAGCCGAAACGGCTGTTTAGTTATTCGTCTCTTCATCCATTTCATCAATTTCATTTTAGTTTTAGCGGTTAATGTTATATACAGAGTGTTATTATTTTACCCTTATTGCATTTTACTTTTATTTTTATAGATCCTAAAGAAATGGAACGTGACAAAGTGTGAGAAAATCGTAAACTTGTGATCGAAAATCAATTGAAACTTTTGCGAAATTTGATAAGATGTGAATCTATAACATTGTAAAATTGTATTTAAACACAAACGTAATTTTATTGAATTACATTTATAAATAAAGAAAATTACAACATAGTAAAGAAATTGATTGAACACATGCTGAATAATTTTCTCAAAAATCTGATAACTGAATAATATTTCAAATCAAAAAGAAGCCTAAACCGATTAAGACACTTCTTATACCTGCCATAACTTGTCAACAATCCTGCTGGTCAGATAGAAGACATTAGACGGCACACAAGAATAGTTGCCCCCAAGAGGCGTGGGGAGGTTCTGGCCAACCAGTATCTCCGCATCTAACAAATGTTCCATTATCGTTTGGAGGAATAACGTTTGAAACTCCTTCTGTTGGACGATTGTGGAGTTTTCAGGACCGCCCTGCAATATAAATGTGTATTTATTGACAATGAAATATAGTTCATCAAGCCTCGAAAGGGAAACAATGAAATCTTCGGAAAACACTGATTTCCTTAATATATCATTACATAATTACTCCCAAAATTGTTGTCCAATTACAGGAATACCGGAAATTAGCGGATATTTGCAGACTTATAGTATTAAAAGCTACTGAAGGTATTTAAAATGTACCAACATCAGTAATTAAAGTTAAAATATGCTACAATGCTGCACACTACAATAAAAATGAACGCCGAAGAAAGTTAAAAATATGTTAAAATATTTGATTTATTAGTTTAGTTCACACATTATTAAAAGAAGAAAGGTCCTCATATGAATCTGTGAGCGAATAATTGGAGGAATATAGTGCCCTCCTTTTTCATATTTTTAATTAATATTAATTACAAGTTAATATTGATAGTTTCGTAAATAACTTTTTAATTTAGCTGCTTTTAAAGTTAAAATATACAATTGGCCTTTTCAATATAAAATTAAGGACACAAATATATTCAGGTACCGCAATTTAATTTTACGCAAGTGGCTTACCTCAAGTAAAGCATCAAGCAATTGAAGCGGCTCTTTCGAATGTGGAAATGCAAGACTGTCAGTGAAGATAATCTTGAGGAATGCGACTATCATCTTTCTACTGGAATGAATACTCAGGGTGCTGTTGTCAGGACAGCTGTAGGAATCTTCAGTGTAACCCGCATACTATAAAAAAACAAAACATACAAACTAAACTAAACTGTCCTTGAAAGATTTAAATGAGACTATATTACAGAAATATTAATCAATTTGATATAAAATCACAAAAGACAGCAAATTAACTTACGGCCTCGGGGTTGTCTTCGTGTCTACTGATAGTATCACACCGGTTGCCTTCGGTTAGGATTGGGAAGAGAGTTGAAGCAAGACCAGTGAGAAAATCCGGCGAACGCGCCAGCCCTGGGAAGCCCACGTAAGCGTTTGACTGATAGAGGTACTGCAGAAATTGGATTAATGTTATGGGGTAGTCGGAGAGCCAGGCGATATCGCCGTCTGAAGATGTGGAGTTATGCGACTGGAAAGGATTTATCAAAAATATATTTATAGAAAGTGTTCTAAAGTTCTAAGAAAGATCTAAGAAAAGTTCTAAATAAATGTTATTTTATTTCAATTAAAATATTTACAAACATATTATTTATAAATATTGTTATTTCACTATAATTACTACTTATTAAAATGTAAGTAATATCAATAATTTACTCATCATTTATAAATTTCAAAAGATTATTTCATGAAGCAAAAATTAAATTGTTTTCATTTTCCACCTTGCTGATCATTGCTCGAGCCATAGCCAGTAGAACATGTGCCGATTCTGGACACAGGTCAGCAGGTTTCAATTTCTTTCCTCCCACCGAGACACTTTGAACAGGAGGTTGATTGGGGACACCTTCACCGAATATGAAGTTGTACAGATTGTCCAGTTCAAACTGTAACGATTTTAAGAAAGCCGGACTAGACAAAATTATTTTCCAGATAATAGAGCCGGACTAGACAAAATTATTTTCCAGATAATAGAGATAGATACTTATGTATAAATTTTAACAATCACATTGATGAAAATTAGATCCTTATAATGTTGCCAAATCTTTATAATGTAAAATTCAGTTGATCAGATCATAATATCAATAAAACAATTACAACTAAAATTCTACTTTTAAAAATTGCGAAAATCAATATTCTAATTAAAATTTTGATATCTATAGATATCAATGGATAATGAAAGAAAAAATAATTATTAGTAACAGTTTGAGAGAAAAAATAACACGACGGATAAAAGTAAAAAATTGTGTTGCGATTAATACAAGTTCAAATATTCAACAATTTAAATATTTTATCAAAACTATATAAATCTTTTTCCTCAAAATTGAAAATATTTAAACTTTTAAAATTAATTCCCAAATGTTCCATGTGACATTATTTAGAATAAGATGTTTTATGTCAACAGGATATAATTGACAAAGGGAGTTAATACAGTAGTTAATAGAAATTATTATAATACGATGCATAAATATACAAAAATTGCGAAAAGTTCCAATACTTTTGTAGAAATATTAAATAATCTCATGAAATCCACTGAACAATCTGACAGATATTTTGAAAACGTCAAATTATTTTATTGCGTTTTATTTTATTAGTGTGTTGAAATTCAATTTAAAAAACGTACCCAATGGCAGTTAATATAAAAATATTGTCTAAAAGTATATTTATACTCTCATTTTATCAATCAATAGCGAATAATTATTATCAAACATAATATTATTATTTCATGCAATTCGAGAAAGTCACTCTTGAAAATAAACTAATGAGACCCTGTTTTATTGTCAATTCGATAAGTATTAAATTGATGAACAAATCGATGTAACAACTAGCGAAATACTAATTATAAAATAAATCTTATTTATCTGAACGATTTTTTGTGAATATAGTTTTCCATTACTAAGATTATTTTGACACAATTGTAAATTACC
>JAUZNC010057574.1:14687-25358 GCA_034780395.1 Vannuccia rotundouncinata | reverse complement strand
GAACTCAAACGGTGATCTTCACCTGAGTTTTGAGATGGATAGCCGTGGAGGGTGCTGTGTGCATGAGTCCCAAGAGCGTGGCCATGTCATCTTCGCCACCAGTGGTCAACACCAATTGTTCTATCATGCCCAGAGCCGAGTCGCGTGCCCACTCCAAGCGAACCATGTTGAGGACACACCGGGCCCCTCCAGTTGACCGAAAGATGGCCGCGTTGGCTGTGTTCCCCGTGAGCAGGATTGACAGCAGGTCCATCACCACCTCCCCCAGCAGGGTGAGACTGTCTGATGGCGAAGAGGATTGGGGTGAAGGTGTGGACTCCTCTGAGATAGTGGGTGTCGCAACTTCGTTGGTTTCTATACGTGGTGATGCAGACGTCATTAAATAACTCGTCATCATCAATAATTCAAATGTATAGTAAAAAAACTGTAACTTTTAAATTAAATTATAAAAGTGGAATAAAAATATAAACATACGTTATGTATAAAATTATAGATCTATTGATTTATGAATTGATCCAGACTGATATTTGTATTAGGCAATTTAAAACAACATTCAAAAGATAGGTATGTATCCAAAAAATTTCAATAAACATATTCCAATTGTATAAATACGACCTCCATTATAGCTTTGAATAACCACTAGAAGTCCATTTAACTGTGTTCAAGTAGACGTTAGCATCACTCTTTTGTTATATTATATTATTATTACAACTTTTAAAAGTGTTGTTTGTTATAAACGTAAAACTAAAAATAAAAATGTTGATAATATTAATAAATATATAAAACAGGAGTCTTACAAGTCATATTACATTTCATTAGGAAGCCTAGTTTTTAATTAATATATCAAACCCAATTTTTAATACGTACCAATCTGTTTTAAGATATTTTCGACTTATTACGATCGCCCGTTGTATAGATCTTTATATTAATTCTCTTTTGAGTGAGATTTTCGTCAAATTTCAAGTTGCCTTAATATGCACTGTGAGAACAATTTATATCGTAATCAGAGGCAAATCTTTTCTCAATTTCCTGTCCGCAGGAGGAATTTTAGATTTCATCTACAGACCTGATTGTAGATTTAGGCTGACAGCGAAAACATATTAAATGTTGAGATGATTATTTTTGTTGTAAAACTCGAAAATCTGACAAAGATGAAGATGAATTGCACTAGTAGATGAAGGCATTCTGTGGATTTAAAAGATGAGCAGAAGGAAACAAACGTACACACACGATCTAGAGACAAGCAGAAAAATTGAGGCATATGTTGTTGACCTTTAAAATGTAATTTTATGAAAAATTTACTTTTAACTATCATATATAAATAAGAAGGATTACCTCGAAATAGTTTCTTCAGAAATATAATATTTTTAATTATAACATACACATTTTAGTTCAATGAATTTAATAGGATAGGATGTCTCATTTCTTCCGAGGGAAAAGAGTCTACTTAAAAAAGAAGGAAGGAAGTATTGTGGTTAGCAAATTAGAGAAATTCTTCGCTTTGTAATTAGTAAAAAACAAATAAATCAGTGAAGATGACGGCCAGTATACCTGATCCAGTGGAGGACTGCTTCACCACATTAGCGTACTGATGCAGCTGGGAAACGGCCAATTCGAGCACTCCCAGGTCCCGAAAGACATCCTTGAAGACGGCAAAACTGCGCGTCAACTTGAGCAGCGATCGCATACAAATAGTGAGACACTCTGGGAATCTTTGAAGCAAGAGAAACGAGAATGGGGAGCTTATCAAAAATAAAACAGAAATAGATTCAATTAACACGTTTCAATCATAATTTGTGACCATTTATCTTTTAACCAGATCGAAATTAATGTTTCGTTGATAATAAAGCTGTTCTTACTTGCAAGTCTTGATGAGAATAGTTAAACTTGTGATTTCCTTCATCGGTACGTACTTCAAGGTCATCACTATTGATTCGAATATATCGAAGAAGGCCTCCTGAAAGTTTAAAGAGGGCAAACATTGGAATGAAACACACCCAGAATCTATCAGAAAATTCAAAATTAGAAAGCCACTTTTGAGACAAAATTATATCTGAAAATAAAATCAATATAACACACCAAACCAAAGATTACAATAAAAGTACCATAACATAAATGCTAATTGTAAGTCAATAAGTCAAGATGTCAGAGATTATAGAATATAGTGAAAACTTGGAAGCAAATTTAAATATTATCTAATTAAATACCAACAAAAAAATTCTATAGAGGAAATATAATATGTCAATTAATTTAAACACATAAAACGCGTTCACCGCAAATTAATCTTCTATAGTAAAAATGTAAATAGATATAACACTTACCCTAAAATAGAGAAAACAGTAAGGAAAAATTATAAACATTGTTGTAGCTAATAAAGTAATGTATTAAAAAAATGTATTTACGCAAATACAACATTTTATGATTTCTCTTATAAAAAGAAGAAAAAAATTTAAAATATCCATTGATGCTGAAATCATCGTTTGTAAAATTATTATTTATTGCTAGATAATGATATAATTATACGTAATTATACTTAATAATTTAATACAACAAACATACTATAATAGAAAGAGTGGCCTAAAATCATTTGCTTTTACATACTATGCACTTGGGGCTGTGTACGTAGATTTCAATGTCTATATCTATAAGATTTGAATGTTTTGATTAATTTTTGAATTTGTTAGAATATATAATTTACCAGAACACTTATAATAATACATATGCATAATTTATTTACATGTTAAGAAATGGATTGATTAAATATTTTCCAAAGGAGAACATAATTTTATTAACTTTATTTCTTTATTAAAAGGGAATATTATTTAAAACTACATCAACAAATAAAGGAAATACCAGATAATACTCGGTTAGTATTCGTATAGAACTCCACATAATAAAATGTATAATTAATATAAAATTATCTTATTATAAGTACGAGCATTTATTATTAAGTACAAATTTGAAAATTACAATATTAAACAGAGCCGATTTAAAGAAAAGCACTTTAAAAGAAGGTTAGATTGTCTTAAAACATAAAAAAAGAATGAAAAAACTGGACAACTATTTAACTAACCTGCACTTCTGGCGATTTTTCGTATATATGTTCAGCAAAGTTGGCGATGGTGTTCTGTGGATCAAGGATGAAATAATTGGCCGGATCCTGATGGTAGATCGTGCGGATAACATCGAGAATGATACTGCTCAAATGACTCGACTGTGACCGCGTGAAGACAGATTGAAGGACGTGGAAGGCTTGGATGTTGCGAACACTGTCGTCTGTAGGAAGGGGACACAGTTTGTTGTAGAATGCAGAGAAAGTTTTGAGTATAAAGATTTATTTCTCATTAGTAAATTTATTTAGTTCGGGTTTAAACTTGTATATATAAGCACTCACTAATATACGCTAATTTGTGGTGAGTATTTTGAAATTGATTTATTTAAATTTGCATTATTTTGCTAAGTAAGAATTTGATATCATATTAACGGACACTAAATAATTTTAACTCGTTTCTTTGCCCATTTAAAGTCGAGAATGTTTGCAGTGAACAGATGTATAATATTCTGATATATAACTCTATAAAAATGGTGACTATGTCTTGTACATTTCCTTCAAATGTCCATGAAACATTGAAAGTAATTATTTTGTGTCTGTGTCATAGCAATTGTCGCGTTATTGTTTATATTTTCATTGACAACGATTTTAAGGCTAAATACAACATTAAAATATAAATTGAAATTAAATTTTTATAAATTTTAATTAAAAAATGGTAAAATACAACATACGTAAAACTAAAATAAACGCAAGGCCGTGTTTTGCCTTTTTACATTTTGTCGACACTTTTATGAAGTTTTATAGTCGAAATGTCTGCTAACTTAACTACCTATGATTCATTTGAAATTTTATTTTTATGATGTGCCTCTTTGACACTCTTTGCCATACTAGATTTTAATTGTAAATGTTAATGAATTCATAAATATTTTTTATGGGTAAATCGAAAGTGCTATTTGATTTAAAAATGTTTTATTAATGTCTCAGTTTCAGAAGATGTATTCGAAGATATTAAATGGGTTGGAAATTTCCGAAAGTCTTCCATATCTCAAATAGGGCAAATAAAGTAACACGTCACACATATTTGATATCAGATTTCGAAAATATTGCCATTTCTGGGCATTACCAATCCTCCAAATTAAAACGTGGAATGAATTAGAAAATTAAAAGTGTCATAAACAATTATTTAGAATGTTGAGCGTGTTCACATTTGGAAATATTAATTCAAAAATAATATTTACCGCTTTTCAGATCAGCGTATAACTCATATAAACAACTTCACAATATTTATCAAATCATCCAAATAAAACTTACGATTTCCAGACGGCTGGGGTAGCTCAAAATCGGGTATGGTGAAAATCTGATCGTCAGCAAGGGACGGCTTGGGTCGTAGTTCTATGAATCCACAGGTTGTAAGTCGACCGACCAAGCACACCAAATTGCGAAGAGCGTCTTTGGCCTCGTCATTCTCCTCTTTCTCCAATCTGTTCGTCAAAAAGAAGATTAAAATGAGATAAGATTTGGCAGGTTGATTAATATTATATATCTATTATTTTACACAGAATCTCTCAAATAGTTATATGCTTTGATAATTAAATCAAATAAATCCAGATAATTAAATCAAAACATTCTAGGAAGCCGACAAATATGTATTTAAAAATTTGATATATCCGACAATAAATATTCTATAAAAAAGTATGCTAGATAAGATTGGCATATTTCTAAAGAAAATAGTCAAATGTGAAATCCCAAAAGAATTAATTTTTGTCTAACAAAAATGAAATAAAACTAATTTCCATTCAATATGTTTAAAATTAAACACAAAAAAATAATTGTTAAAAAATCTATATAACTCAATCATTTAAATTAATCAATAATCTAAAATTAACACAAATTTTCAGTCAAATTCAATTTTGAAATATATTATCGATCAATGCAAAACGATAATAATTAAATAAATGATATTATCATGCTTCAAATGGTTATAATCGATTTGTTAATAGTTTTCACACATGTATGATTGATTAAAAGTTATGTACATCAATTCGAATTTATGTGGTACAGCATTAAACCGTGAATATGAAAAGTCCGACTATACTGTTCAAATAGAGAAAAGGTGTTTATTCTTACTTGAGCAAGAAATCAGCGATGACAATGTAGCCTTGACAGGTTCTAAAGTCGTCCAAAAGAATTTGCGAGGACTCACTAGACTCGCGTAGGAAGTGGAACAAGGTTATGAACATGTCGACCACCTCTAGTGGTTCCAGACCTCCCTTGGTGACATTTCTGAGACACTGCGCAATACAGTTCTTGGCTGAAAATAATATATTACCATTTTCTTATTGTTGCATTTATTTAAATTCTGTTAGATGTTTAAAAGTTTCCTAAATATTATTGAAGGTTGAACAACCATACACATTTTTAATTGCAATTGTTAAATAAATAGATCGTGGTCTTGGAAACATTAGCGGTGTTCATTTCTGGAGTTTACAGATAACAAAATACCAACGGTGAAGAACAATGAATTTGTTATACAATAAAAATAAACTACTGAAATTTAAAAAAATGGATTACAGTATTAAAAGAATTGTTAGCTAAATCTCGTGCCAAATTAAATTAATGAATGACAACTTTATATAGAAGCAGGAAGATTTGCGCTTTGAGTTGGAATAGGGGATTTAAGTGTCTCTTGAAGATAGAGTAGATAGCAACAGGTCTGCTTAGAAATTACATAAATACATATTGAAAGAGGGGTGAAAAATTAAATAGGAGGGGGGCTAAAAGATGGCTTCATTTCCAAGCGGACAACAAGTCGTTTTAATCAATCTTAAATTAACCTCTTCTTCAAGATATTTCCCACGGGGGTGAAAATCGATATAATACGTCTACTACTCGCGACTCCATTGCAAAGTAGAGGTATCCTACCTACCCAGGCAATCAAGCTAGCAGACGAAGTAAACTGTACCAGGCCAGTGTATTAGCCTAGTCAGCCTTTTCCAAACAAACACACCCTTCTACCGACCTTGATATCCTTCCTAAAGTTAGACGGAAAGAGCAAGAGAGGAGAGAGACGGAGAGACAGACAGACTCAACTGATTACTCTTGATGGAAATAATGGAAGCTGCTCAGTCTTCGCTTGCTCTGGTTCTCTCTCAGTTCTCTCTGTATGTGGCAGGCTCGGCAACTCGAGGTAAGAAGTCAGGGTGAAACGTACCGCGCTACCTTTTAAAAAGACGGAGCCATGTTTCAGCCACTCTCTAGCTGCAGTTCCTTTGAGACAAAACTTTTGTTCTTGCAATACTACTGCTGCCTCAGTCGCGCCTTCCTTCGCTACTTATAGCAGATTTCCATTCCGGCCTGCGCAGGATCATAGATTTGTTTTGTTTGTCAGCGCATCTGAGTATGATAAATGATTTCTTTGTGGGGTGGGGATAAATAACATAGAACATGATTTATATTTTCAAGAAGTTATGATTATTACTGAAGTTATTCACAAATACAGCATTAGGTAATCTGTTGAATAAAACTCCACAATATTGTAGATAACAGCTTTTAAATGTGATACAAAAATGATTTGCATTCATATGCAGACCAAATAAAAAAGCATTGTAATCAATTATTTAAATAAAAGTTTATTCAATAATAAACAAACATAGGAAAATAATCAATCACTAAAAAATGTCCCATTGAGATGATATTGTCCGTGTTTTTTAGATATAACATTCCAGTTTCGCCGGAAACACTATACTGCAGAAACTAAAATTTCGCCTATTTTTTTCGAAAAATTTATTAATAGAAAAATCCTTAAAATGTATGAAAAACTAAAAAAATAAAAATATTTATAAAATAATAAAATTTTTTTTTTTTATATATTTTCTAAATTTCTGTACTCACAGTGTAGGTACTGAATGACAGGCTGTGTCAGGCCATTCTGAGCGATTGTGAGTAGTACGTCAGCCACAGCCTTTCTCCACTTAACATTGTGCGCGGGACACCAGCTCGCCACAGCTGCGAACAACAGCCCCAGATCATCTTTCTTGGCCAACTCCTCTGAAGCACTGGGGTACGTGCACAGCCTTTGGAGCAGCTGAGTTTATCGGGCAAGGAGGGAGGAGGGAGGGTCAAGATAAAGCACCAGGAACAACCCAAAAACACAAGAAAATTATTTCGGTTAAAAGATTATTATAAACTTCCACTAAAATGGAGATAAATAACTTCGACAGGGCAATCAAAATGGTGAGCTAGCTAAACTCCATATAATTTTAAGGTCGTGAAATAACTTCAAAGTTTTATCCGGCTGACGGATATAAATTTACAGAATGAGCATAAGACTAAGTATCCCTATTCGAGCCGAAGGCATCAATTAACTCAGCCTCTCTCTATACGCGCGGTGTCTCCCTATAGCCAAGATTTCGTATCCCTATTATATCGCCGGATGAGAAGATCTAGACAATTCGTTAAGCATAGAGACTCGCGCGAGATAATGCCTAAAAATCACGATCAGATGGGTGGTATCGTGAGAATTATATGAGTAAAACTTCCTTGGACTGCAAATTACACCTTTTTCAACATTAACTGATTGGATAAGGAGGATCGATTGTATCGGCAGACATCGATCTGTTTTACGCAAAAGTCTTGTGGCTTGCTCATCGGAAGCTTTGTATAATGACCTTAGATACATATACTAAGAGAAGACATTTTGGGGGATCAAATTGATGCAAAAATAATTATAAGAAATGTTGCAAATTATGTGAATAAACTTTAAAATATAATAATCGTGATCGTTTCATTTTATTGCAATCATTTTATTGTAATTCGTAATATTTAAATTTGTTGAAATGTTTAGAGAGATTTGTTATCGAAAAAGAATATTTTAATTAAAATTATTTCAAATAAAAAAACAAGATAATTTAATTCGTATTTCACTGTCTTAACATTTAAAAAAAGTTGTAACAAGTAGCATAATCCCTCTATAATATTTATTGAAAGAATACAAACAACAGATTGTAACACTTTTAAATAAATAAAAACAAACTTTTAAAATAGAAGTACAAACCCTCATATAAGCTCAGTGTTAACGAAATATTGATTTTATAATTATCTTCATTAGATATAATTTATCTTTATCTCAATGGTAAATATTTGTATATTCCCTGCATTTCCTAATATAGCTAGCAGCATACGGGAAAATATTAAAACAGTATAATGGGACACACTGGAAATATATAAACTGATATCATTGATTAGAAATGCTGACCAAAAAACTGTTGAAACTGTCATAGTTTTTTTTATTACAAATATAGAAGGCATCAACTAAATTGCACATTCTATATTGTCCTAATCTGTATGATAATTTACGCGAACCAAGACAACTAGACTGATTTATAACGAAATTGAAAGATGAAAACAAAGCCTAACGCCCATTAATCTAATCAATCACTGTACACATATAATACAGCTGAAAAATAGAGCGAACAGAAAAATCAGTTTTCAGAGATTTCGGTTATAAAGTTTCACTCAAAGTTTTGATTTGGGTATAAGGAAGAACCACCTCCAAAGTCTAATAGAGTATATTGATGGTAGAGGCTATAGAGACACGAGCAAGTAAATGAATGCAAGAGTAGATGAGACGGATATACATCAAAGAGGAAGTAAGTGATCAAATATTTGTTCAAGTTAGATTATCAATAAAATTGATGAATTTTAATGTTTGTTATGCTTAGCAATGTATATTGAATAACGCAGATAGGTTATGTACCAAATGACAAAAATCTTTTCGAAGTTAAAAAACTATTTATTCATTAAACAATGGTTTGTTGGATCATTGTTCCGTAGCATAAAATAGCTCAAAATAGACAATTGTGTATTTGATTATACTACACTTTTGAATACAAACGCATTATTTATTAGTATAGCCTATTTTAAATATACTTATATACTTCCTTATTTATGAATTTGAAATAAAGACTGAAAATGTGTAGTATTCTAAATAATATAAATATGTAAACGGTATTTATAAAACACATTTTTATTTTAATATACATGAACTGTTTCAATTGAAAGAATAGCTGAAAATTTTAAAACAAACAGAAACCAATTGGGCCTGCAGATTTGATTCAATTAAAAACCAATCCATTTATATTTAATAAAAAGTTTCATGAAACTATTTAACTGTTACCATTGAATAAACGTCATCAAACTTTCATTCTTTTATCAAAAATATTTTTAAAAAAATATTCCTATTTTGAGTGGCCTTTCCCCATAAGCAAATGCTTATATAGAAATCAAGAACAATTTCCAAAAATGTTTACGCCCTAATAAAGTAATGAAATAAAATTGATATAATATTTAAACAAAGTTCAACATATAAGCTATACATCTTCAGAAAACAATGAAATGTATTATACTATATCTGAATTAAGCTTGGCATTAGTTTATATAAATGAAAGAATTAATTTTATATAATTAGAACACATGAGAAATGTTTTTTACTGAGAATTTGCTATAACGAGAAATTTCCCAGCTTTGCTTCAATATACTAGACACGTATAATGAAACATATGAAATTAAATGCGAAAATTCTTCTTAGTTCATTAAGAAATGTCAATTAAAGCTACATAGGTTATTGAATATATCAATCCATTCATCAATATCAGCCAAGACTTCATTGTAACTCTTAATTCTCCTAACAAATTTAACTTAATAAGAGAATACATAATTCTTTAAATGTAGAGTTTCCAGCTGGATAAATATTGTTAACAAGAAAATTTAGTTACAAATAAATAGTGAGAAATATAATATGTAGAATAGCTTAATTTGCGTAAAATGTTTATTAACTTATACGATTATCTTATTATAAATTATCCATTTTAAATTAATTTATTGACTATATCGACTGTTCAAAATGTAGAAACTGACAATCAAGGAAATAGGATCCATCAGATAATCGACCTTTGATATCGCACAAGTCGGATATAATAATAATAGTTACCGCACTATAGGCTGTGATAACTTTTACTACACACAATAGGTACTTATGAGTAACGCCAGGTCGAATTTACTAACTGTTGCGTGCAGCACAGTATAAACTAGACCTATAAATGAATATTGTATATGTAATAGAGGGAACAGCAAGTGTGTCTACTTTCTATATAGTCAGAAATCGTTCGTCTCCAAGCATATCACAGCTGGTTGTTTTGCAAACAATCACATGAACTACATTTGCACTTTCATTCTAAAGAATATATCACTTAGGCATGTCTATTCCATTTATACTTATAGGAAAACAAAGTATTTTTATCAATGGCCACATCAAAATATAAGTTATAAACTAAAATATCATTATACCTAAAGCAATATGTATCAATATCAAAAAGCTCAGAATGGAGAAATTATGGAGAAATGTATAATAGGAAATTGAATTTGTAAACTAAATTTATCAATAGCAATTTTAAATGAGCGTATAAGTGGTCGCGTAATATTTTGAAAAAAATAATAATAATCAACAAATATATTAACAATTAATCTAAATTGAATTTCAAATTAAACATAATTTCAAAAGTTATATTATTGTTGATGATTAGTGAATAGTTTTAATATATAGTGCAATGGCCCTCCGCTAC
>JAUZNC010057574.1:0-14587 GCA_034780395.1 Vannuccia rotundouncinata | reverse complement strand
TACACACAAATATAACTATGAATCCAACCTGCTTAAAGAGCCCATAAAGCAGAGACCTCCTTCGATTCTCTAAGTCCACCTCTTCAGCTCCCCCACCAAGACACACCACCGTTGCCGGGGGCAGATCGAAGAAGATATAAATGCATTTGACTAGAGTGGAGGGCAGAGACGCCGTAGTGATACACTCGACCAGACTGGGCGGACCATTGGATAGAAGACTGAGACAAGAGAGCAGCAGCCAGCCTAGGCTCTCCTCATGTTGGACAGGGGTAGCGGTTCCGGTGTGGGGCTGGACGGTTGCCAAAACAGAGGCCGCGAGCTCGGGACCGTGAGTGGCCGGGCAGAGAAACTCGGCGATCACTCGACTGGCTTCCTCTGTAAGTGGTTATGTTTGCAAGGATGATTAATTGAAACCTTAGGTTCAACAAAAATATAAACTATCATGCGTAGTATTTTTTTTTAAAAATAAGACCCAATTCAAACAAAAATTATAGTTAGAAAGCTTTTTTTTAATTTATTGATTTAAACCTAAAAGCTTTGTAGATTTATTTCAATAATATTAAGTATGTTGTTCATCTTGCGGCTGACTAAATAATAATCAAGTAATTCGTATTCTTTCCACCGTCCCAGATATTCCATAAAAGAAAGAGAAAAAGACGCTCTTCCACCCATTTAATGGGAGAAATCTATGATTTCAAGGTTAACCAACGAATAAAAAATCAATAATACCTATGCTATAATAAACTCGCTATAAATGAGGAGACAGACTTATACAGAGCTCTCTATTACAGCTCGCCGAATAAATCATACAAGTATAACAATTAAAATGAAGTAATGATGCTATCAATTAATCTCAATAGTCAATGACGCTTTTATAAATTGAGTGAACAAGGAGACGGTAACACTGGTATTGATTTATTAAAATATTATTAATAATGGAAATATGTTTATTTAATTTAGTACGGCAAGGTGCGATGTAACTTAATATGGACAGTCTGTTTGTTCTGCTGAAATTGTCATAAGTAAGGAACCACATAATGCATAGAACGGAAGTTGCTGCTCCACGACTTCCAAAATAAACAGATCGTGCATAACCACCTTTATTTATGGAATTTGCAAAACTTGCTGCATGCAAACAGCTTCTCACACTTTTCTGATATACATCAGATTAATTTTTGTGATTATTTTAAAGTAAGAATGTTTAATATTAATCGACACAAAAAGTTTACAAATAGTTTTATAGAATTTACATTGTTTATAAATGCATCTGTTTTGCTGAATTTATTTTCCCAAAACAGGTACAACAATTCTTAACCTTACAAAAGAAAGCATCCTTAATAATTCCTCTTACCTGTGGATTGATTTGTAGCTCTTGCCTTGATCTCCCGAACCATGTGTCGAGCAACATGGGTGCAGAAAATATGAACATCGGGAAATTTCTCAACTATTTCATTGCCAGTTGCTTTACCGAAAGCCTAAAAAACAAAATCGAACGAATTTTATTGTGCACAATTGTAAAAAAATCAGAATAATAAACATTAAAAGTTATGGATTATTAGGAATATTAGTATAATGACAACATGTCCACAAGGGAATATGGAATGTTTTTTTTTAAATCAAAGACATCATTTTAAAGCATATTTGATTAATCAAATAGAAAATTAATATAATATTTGAGTAATTGTTGCATACAATATTGTTACATATTATATAAAAAATTGTTAATATCAATTATTGATTGATATATTGATTATTGAGCGAGTAGTTTATTATCTCTTATTGAAGTGCTATTAAGTCAGCCTGAGTGATACCTGACAAAACAGAGGCAGCATGTTGGCCAGATTTCGGTCCTGCACACGATGTGGGGCTGTCTGAAGAGAAAACTCCTGAAATATACGACGTAAATGTGTGATTGCCAACTGGTGCTCTTGCTGTGGTGAGACATGCTCCTCTGGTGTACTGCTCGTGTGCTGATTACTGCTTGACGGTTGACTCACGAGACGTCTCATGAAATTCATTCTACTGTTATGGAGGTGGTTATGTGTTTTTAATTATGTCTTTGCTCGTTGGCTGGAGTCAGTTGGAAGTTGACTAGCCCAAACGAACAACTCGATAGTTTTCTTACTTTAATGAACTCAACATATTTCCAATTGGAACTGCAAGAGAAAAAATGTATTACACAAAATGTAGTTATACACTTAAAATGACATGTATGACATAAACATTAATGCTGTGATTAACAAAATAAATTGATTCAAAACATGAAATTCTTAATGAATTCTTAATATGTATATATTATTGATAATATACTAAATTTATATATATAATAGTTTATAAATCAGTTTTATAATCAAAATATATATTATATTATGAATTCATGCATTGATAGATAATTTTCACATTATAATGATAGATGTACATGTATTGTATATTCCAAAAGCCACAGTAAACAAGTGTTTTTGAAATATATAAAGAAAGAAAAGATTATAACAAGATTCATAGAAAATAAATGTCTAAAATGTAAGAAAAATACTTTTAGATTAAACCCAACAGGTGGCCTTTTTCAAGATTTAACAATTTATATGAATAGAGAAAATCTAGTCATGTTAAAAAATTATAAAATAGTAACCTTGTTTAATGAATTTACAAAAGTTGTTAGTTATTAACATGAATATTACTTTACTATAACTTAGTAATTAGTCAAATAAAATATATACAAACATATAATGTGTCTGTCATTTTTTTAAATATTATAAAGCCTATTTACATTTCATATGGTATTACAAATAGTACTTCTTTGCCAGATTAAAAATATGGAGAGGAATTAATTTGAAAAGAAGAGCTCTGTTAGTAACAATTTATCAGACTTCATTGATTGGTAGGCAATTCTCGAAAAATGTTATCTATCTATTTTGATTATTTTATTTATAATTAAAATCTTCTCAAATGGCTATTCCTACTTTATATGACTGTAGTACATTCTCCTTGAAGAAAATCCAATCTATTAAAGGTCTAATTTTTCTGTAACTGTTATTGTTTTCTCATAATAACCTCTTCAGTGAAGATAAGGATATGGGTTATAAAGGGAATGCTATAATTATTAGTTGTTGTTAACATGCAAGAAAATATGTTTATTTAGCTTCATTTAAACTAATATGCTTACTGCCCTCTATATTCTCTATTATAGACAAAAAGAATCATTTATAAAAGTAATTATTCATTACATTAAAAGAGCAATAATGTGTAAAAGTACTATTAGGCAAAAAAATCATATACCATTTCTATAAAAAAAGTTTTACTGTAAAAAAAATTTAATAATGATAATTATAACTTCAGAATTATATAAAAAGTGACAATTGAAGGAATAAAAATAAAAACAATCATGAACAAATTTAGGCAGGTAACTATTTACTAATATTAAAAATATCCTAATTAGTGTACTATTTTCTGTTTGTTAGACTGTCCTTAAATAGTTATGTAATAAGTTATTAATGATATATAAACTTGCATAATTTAAATAATTAATAAATCACTATATTTAGTTATACTAGTAATATAATAAAGTAGTTAAAAATTATTTTAATCTGATATTCTTTATAATATCTAAAATTAATAGTGAATTTATGGATTTCAATTTTCTATTAAATAAATGCATGTTAGCAATGGCACTTTATTTTTAATTGGATTATAGAAAACTTTTGGATTTGCTGGAATTCACAAGTGCTATTTTTTTAGAATTTCTCTTACTACTAAAGTTCATTGAAGCATAGTTATTACTCAGCTTTGATTGGTTTACATATTTCTATAAGTTTCTATTTGTTATCGATTCTGCTTTTCTTTGTTTTGATTTAACTATGATAAAATAGAAAAAAAATTACTTTATCTTTTTAAATAAGTATACTGATCTATATGTAGTTTTCATAATTTGTGTAGGTATTTGAATATATGCATATATAGGTATTTTTATAATAATACAACAATGTAATGTTTGCTTCCATGGTAATATTTTGATATTTTTGTATAAAAAGTGAAAAAAAAATTTATGAATAAAAAATATATTCAACTGTTTTATAAAGCATAATTGAATGATTTATAGAGTAATTTACAAATTTTAAATATTTATAAATAGAATTATTCTATTTTAAGTAACATGTCTTAGTGCCTAAATTGAAGTATATAATCAAAAATTTCCAAAAACTATTTACAACTACACTATACATTTTGGTTTTAGTGAAATTTATTGTTATCCTGGATTGAATAAACATAATACCTATAACAATTAATGATATATATATAAAAATGTTACTTTTTATTCCCAGTTTATTCTGAGAGAAAAAATATATAGCTCTATTTAAACTTATGTATATTCAATAAATTATACAGATTTTCACCATTAAATACTCATAATACTATCAAAGTTCTGGAAAAAAATTATTATTTATGTAAAAACTAGCTGACTCTCATTGTATGTATGCACCATTGACAATTCATGACTTCCATTTATAACACTCATATATATATATAACAAATCTCATAGCAGAGATTACACTTATATACAAAGACAGAAAAGTACATGGTTTGGGATTAATACTTGCATTATTGCTATACTGTTAAGGCTGTTAAATACTGTACAAATTACCCCTCACATTTTTAAAGAGCTCTAGCATGCAGAGGAGTTGGTCGATTGGATTGAAATTTTCAGTACCTGTCTAACTTTTTAATGACTTTTGAATGATGTATAAAATTTATTTTTTGGACTACCCTTTATATTATTATTGATTATCGATTTTTGACTCCTATAATCCAAAATATCATTTTGAATCAATAAAATCGTGATTCTAACTGTCAAAGATATTAAATTGATTCCATATTTGATACATAAATTGATATTATGGTTACATATTATAATCCTGAATTATTTAAATTCAGATGACATGTAGTTTATGATCCGCATCTGGTGCACTTTGATCTGGATCAAAACTAAAAATTGTGATTTTAGTGCACTGGAGTAAAATTGGGGCCAAAATTACACATGCTTTTTTAAATAGTAATTATACATTTAATTTCAAATTTTTAACAATATCAGATATTTATTATTATGTGATCTAGATCCCTCTATTTTATGATTGAGATAATGAGTTGAAATATCTACAAGTCACTTTTTTATATGTTTGATGATCAGATATCATGAAGAATGATAGCATTTGACTATATCCAAAAAATAAAGTCAATAAGTTAGTGTAAAGCAGTTTTTAAATAAAAATCTATCATTTAATTAATAAATTAATGTAGGATTTCCCACTTCTATTTTATTATCAAAAGTTGAAATTTGGTTGCTTCTATCAAGAGTTAGGGGATGTGTGTCAATTTGACCCCCCTTTCCTCCCCATCTCTTTCTAGGGGTATAAAAATGCCTGGTAATTCAAGGGTTAACAGTTAGACACATATGAACTGCATGGCTAGCAACCCATATTGTAAGAATCTTGAAATGAATATATTTGTTGAATATAATTGCTCATATTCCCATGTATGGGATAGTTGTTTGCAGTATTCTTGTTTGCACTTTTCAGCATCCTGTCAAGATGAACATTAGAAAAGGACCCTACACAAGTATGAGTTGTATAAGGCAGAGCTAACTATCATATAAAATTGTTTTTTATAAAAATGGTTCATTTCATATATAAGCTATACAAATTATATAACTGTTTTCATACATTGATAAAACTGTATGATAATATATTACAGTGTTGTGTTGTATTGTTATATAATACTATAAATATATTCAAAAACTTTTATGTTTGATCAAAAGGTTATTTTCTATTAAAATGAACCTTTATTATTATTTTATAAATATTCATTTTTCATTTTCACAAAATTAGGTAGACAGGTATATTAAATAACTAGTTCTGCTCATATATTTAAATAAATTTCCATTTTAAAAATGTTTTTTAATGCAAATTATTGTGAATATATATGTTGGTGACCATTTATGGACATTTTTTTTAACAAATGGTCACAAACATATACACTTATTTATGTATTCTACATATTTAAGCTTTTTCCTTTTTTATATATATAATTAAAAAATGTGTATTGTGTGTAGATATATTATGCTCCTAGGGCTATATGGAATGCAGACTGGCTTAATATACATAATATTGTAATATAGTTTATAACAGTTTAAAACAGTTTATAATAGCATTAATGCATAAATTGGTTTTATAATAAACTATAATAATTATATTTGCACAAAAATATAATTAATAGTATGGTTGGTTCCCACATAATAGCATTACTGGCCATAAATTATTATGATTTCATTAATTATATGTTTGCTAAGTTAGAGAAATCAGGGATTATTTAGTAATTTTTATAGTCATTAGAGAGACATTTGGGTAATCTTTAAGTATATGGCTGTAAATTAAATTATTTTTGGAAATATAGTAGAAACAAAACAATTTTTTTTCAAAATTTATATTTTTTTAATTTATAGTAAGTAATGGGACATCAGATGCTTTATAATTATTAAACAAAAATTTATTATTCTTTACATTCTATTTAGATGTTTGCATATTAAATATAATTTTCTGACATTATTTATTTATTGGATATTGTATTATTATATCCTTGCTTTAATTTATTTAAACATTTTTTATATATGTTTATCTGTTTGTATGATAATTTTTTTGTATGTTTACCATAATTCAAAAAATCATTTTATTTTAGACAGATTTGAAATTTGTTCTTGTAGTTATAGTGCATGGATTGGTGTATCTCTATGCATGGTGTTCCTGTATTTCCTGTTTATTAGTATAATTAAAGTTGAAAATTTTACAGTAAAAATGTGAAGGAAAATTATTTTATTTATAAGTATACTACTATTTTAAATGATGAGCTCTTAAAAATGTTAAGAGAATATTTTTTATGAAAAATGTGAATGATTCTAATTGAAATTTAAAAATATTTCATTTTTTGAAATACTTAGAATTATTTGATTATATGACAAGTATTCAAAAATTTTCATACAAATTAGTAATGGTTTTTTATTAGAATAGAAAAATAAGATTTGATAAAATTGTGGTATATTTGAAATAGAAGAGAAATAGTTTAATAAAAAAGGTCAATGAATTTTAATGTTAAATTTAATTAATTTTATTGGATTTAATGAAGTAGTAAGTACTAAAGCCATAATGTAATTTACAAAAAAAATTAAGTATTAACAGGACTTACTTATATAAGTACCAAAATTAATTAATAGTAATTAGTAACCTAATTACCAGATTAAATCAAAATAATTTAAGCCTTCCAGCAAATAAACTTTAAAGGAAAATTTTGAATAAGCGCAAAGAATATTATTTACATAGGGAAATAAACTAATATGTGAATTATTTATTTTTCATGATGAACTTTTCTCTTATTTTGCGGCATTTGTAAAGGGTGGACTCGAGTAACTATCCGTAAAAAATTATATTGTACAAAAAAGAAATTTTTTATTTTGTTTTTAAAAAATATAACAAAAATACAACTTGTTATATTTTGCGATCCTATCAAACAATTCAAAGATATGCTAAAAATAAATTCACAATATTTGGTACGTTGCTAATTTTTATGGAATTTAAAGTTGACGAAAATATGCATTTTAACCTACAGCACCGTAGCAGCGATTTAAAAGGAGTCGTAGGACCAAATATATATGGGGCGAGTAAAATATAATATATTTATTACATACAATTATAGTCAGTGGGAATTTTCCGCAAAATATTTACAAAATGATAATAAATAAATTTATGAAGGTATTTTTGAAGTATGGATGAAGAAAATAGGATGTATTGACCTCATATTTATCTATTTATTATAGTATTTTCATATTGTTGGTCCTGAAGATTCGTTAAGTTTTCTTGAAATAATTTAATTTTATAGCGGACACTAAATATTTATCTATAAATTCATTTATTATGATCTTTTTCTCATTGTTTAGGGATTGACTTTCTGTCATTTCCGGACACGGGATTTCCTTTTGCTAAAATTTTAAAGTTTTAGATTGTTATTTTTTGACAATTAACCCTGCAGTGGTTCATGAGATCAAACGCAATATTTTAGAATCGAGTAAAATTCAATAATTATTACAAAGTTTTTTTATATTTTATTTTAAATAAAAATAAATAAAAACTTTACTTTAAAGTCTCATTTTAAATACTAAATATTCAATCATTGGACATTTATTGGATCTTTAATTACCATACCTTTTGATATATGTGACTCCGAAATAGATGATGACGCTGAATCTAAGCTATCCCAAGCCAATCTTATCGACATTATAAAGGCAAACAAAACAAAACGTAATTCTCAATCTACGTAAATTATGTAATCATTATCAATTCTATTGAGAAACTCTTTGATAAGAAAATCAATGAATTATCTACTGTTTTTGTTTATCGTATCGAGCTTATTGAAAAAGAAAATGAAGAACTACGTAAAGAATTGACAACTATTAAAAATTCTTCGTCAACAAAACCAATAATGTAATTGTCAACAACCCCCTGATTGATGAAATATCGCACATCAAAAACGCGTCGAACAGCCACACCCACCCAGGTTGTCATTGCGGTCAGGGAAGCACTCGATCCAAAGAGAATATAAAAGGAACAACCTCATTGTTTTTGGTATCAACGAAGGTATCTCAGAATAACCCCTAGACCTCAAAACAAAGATTGACAACATGTTTACGCGACTCGGTTCTGAGCCAACCAACGACCTCTTCGTTTATCATCGTATCGGACAACGAAAAAACCCGAATCAGCCCCGCCCGATCGTGATCAAATTTCCAAACTCCTTCTCTAGAACTGCACTTCTCCGTAAGGCTATCAATTTGAGAAAAGAAACAGACGAGCTCAAACGAGGCCCTGATCTAACCCATCAACAATTAACAAACCGAACAAAGCTTCTCAGAGAAGAAGTGAAACGTCGCAGAGATCTTGTTGAAAGAGGCAAAATTCAAAATGGCAAACTTTTAATCTCAGACTACCGTTAAAATCCCCAAAACAACATAAGGGTTAGTACTCAGAGTTTTAACAGAACTCTAAATTATCCAATTATTTTTCTCACCAATACTTCCTCCACTAAAAAAAATTGAAAATTTCCTTGCTTTTGTTTACTCTTTCCTATCCTATATAATTGGTATCACTGAAACCTGGCTTGACATGACTTTCCTAATTCTGTGTTAAATATCGAATGACATGATTTATTCCGCTATGACCGGCTCAGGAAAATTGGTGAGGGTGTCTGCTTATGGTGTCATCATTCTCTTAACAGCAAACAACTGCTGTTCAATAATATCCCTATCAATATAAAAATTATCTCTGTGGTCTTGCTTACACCTAAAATTATCATCATTCTCCTTTATGCATGTCCCTCGTGCTCAATCTTTTAGCATTTACTACGATAATGAACTGTTCGTCCTCCATAATATTGACAATTTCTTAATTGACTACCCAGATTATGAGATAATTATTATAAGTGATTTAAATAAAATGTCCACTGTCTTCGTCAATATGCATTTAAAAAAAACTTGTGTTCACTTCTTCCCGCGTCAAAATTATATTCTTGATGAGATCCTCATCAATCATTCTACTCGAAGTAAACACCAAGATCCTATCCCGCTTCCGCCCATTGCCAACTAATATCACAAGTGCGTTTTCATTACCCCTAAAGACACAATTATACCTCTCCATGATGTTCTTGCCGTCTATAAAACAACTTATAATCTCCGTCAAAGTAACTTAAATCGCTTCCTTCAAAAATTGAATAACCATGACTGGCACAATTTTTACAGAAACCATAATGAGTCGTCAAATGATAAATTAAACGTTTTTTTTAATGTCTCAACGATGGCTTCCAGTAAAAAATCGGATTGTGTACAAATGCCTAATAATAATCCATCGTGCCATATACAAAAACAGGTCCTATGTACATTGAACAATTAATTCAGGTTAACAATACTGGAATCAACACAAGACTATCATCTGCACCAACACCAACTTTTAAACGGCCAAATCTTTGCAGGACTGGAGATCGAGCTTTCTCGGTCGCTGCTCCTATCATTTGGAACCAACTTCCCCCTTCACTAAGATCAATATCTGATCTTTTTGTGTTCAAACGTTCTCTCAAAACACAAATTTTTCCAATTTAAATTTAATGCACATCGACTTTTGTTTATTATTTAACAAAACTTTTGTACTATCATACACTGAATTTTGTACTATGCGCTACAGACATTGTTATGCAATAATGCGGCGCTATATAAATAAATTAAAATTATTATTATTATTTCATTCTAAAACTAATTGTATTCAAGCTTTTTATTAATGAACACAATTTACTAATGCGCCTTTTATGCAATTAAAATTATATTTTATCTATATTTTTAATTATCTATTTATCTATTATAATTGAAAAAATTATATTACTTTTGATTTTAAAAGTAATATTTCAATATATTATTTTTAAACTATTTTTTAAATACGTATCTTTTGAGTGGCTGATTTGATATTTTTCTAATTTAACCAATAAGATATTATTGTTATAATTATAAATTATAAAACATTGCGACAATGTTGTTTTAATTAAGGACATGAATATAATTAATTGATTAAACTCTAGTATTTTTGACAACAACAATGCTTGCTGCATTTGTGCACTTGTCAATTTTACTGATAGCATTTTTTTTTAATACTGTTGAGACATATTGGGAATGCGAAGATTCTCCGCCTTGGACCTTTCAACAAGAATATTGTTATAAAACTTTAACAAACAAAAACAGTTTATTTAATGCTGAACAAGAGTGTGAACTTGAAAATGGAACTGTTCCAAGGATTGTTTATCCTAGTTCGCAGTGAGTTGAATTTGAAAGATATCTTTCTAAGAAATTATTTTTAACTATTCAAAATTTTTAGCTTTTTATATGTTTAAAAAGTCATAAACCTGTTATTAAAAAATTGACAATAAATATATATTATGTAAAAAAATACTGTTGGATTTCATATTATCTGAAATTTTAAAAGATTAATTCAGAAATTATATATCTACATTTGTAGATACTTGACATAATTTACGGACAGATGTTTACAAGTTAAAAAATTTCCCAAACAAATATAATACTTTAATTCAAATTTTTTTATTGGGTGGCTAAATTATCACAAGCAAGCGAAGGGAAAAATTGGGCAAAGCGCGAAATTTTTTTAAAGTCTTTTATTCAGCGTAAGCATATCAAAAAATAAAGTAATCATACTAGCCGATCATTCTGACCAATCCTTCAGGCTCATGCGGGTCAATTGCATGATACCTTTATAAAAAAATTCAAGAATTGAAATTTTCTAAAAACATTCTTATAGATCAAAAGAATTTTTGAAAAATTCTCAAAAGATTAAAAGGATTTTTAAATGATTATAAAAAGATCAAAAAGTTTATTATATATTTTTAAGGTCTCTAAATTTATTCTTTAATTATTCTAAATTCATTCAATTTAAAACAGTTAATTACAATCCTTTGTATCGCATAAAGTAACAAATGTATTTTTTACTTAACAAGTACATGGTGATTTTTTTATAAAAATCATAATTAATATATAATATAAACGTTATTGTGTAAAACAATAATACAATTGCAATTTATATTCATTTGAAAGAAATTTACAGGATATTTTATATTTTGCTGTAATTAACTCACAATTCATGTCTCTTAACTTCTTGATCAGCCATAGACAAATATCAAAGTTACATATATAAAAATGACATTGCGTGTTGTACATTTTAAAATTTCAAAATTAGCCATAAACAAAACTATCGAGTTAGCTATAGAAAAAACTAAAGAATTTTCAATCTATGTGCATTAAATTTACATAAATTATTTACAGTGAAAATGAAAATGAAAAAAGGAGTGTATACATAAAAATTAAACACCGTGTATTATAAAACAACTAAACAAATTGAATGTACAAATACTCGATTTGAATGTAGAAAAGGCTTAATAAATATTATAAACATGTTGCTACTTATCAATATTGAAATACAATAATTTCATAATAAGTATAAAAAGTAACCAACATTTACAGCGAATTAAATAATAGAATTATACAATTAGTAATTCCCAAAATTGTATTAATCAAAAAATCATTTATAACTTTAAATAAAAGTTTTCGGCACAAAGGTTTTTAACAATTTTTTTTAAAAATTGGATTTTTGAAGTTAACGTATGTAGTATTGAGATATGTAAGTTATTATGCTACCTATACCAATACTTAAAAATATATTTAGATTTGGACGCAGCTTTTATAAATCAAAATTTCAGTAATTGTAAAGATGGATTAGTAAAACTTAAAGAACATGCAGAAAGTAAATGTCACATCGAATCAACTGTTTTATCGGTTGATGTCGCAAAAGTAAAAGACATTGCAGAACAAATGGATGAAAATCTGCTCCAAGAAAAAAGAACATAACCGCAAAATGTTACTAAAAATAATTTCAGATGTCAGGTTTTTGTCAAAAAACTGTGTCTCCCATTACGAGGACATGGAGATGAAAGCCATTCGAACGCCATGGAATTGATCTATTTGAGGGGAGAACATTGTCCAGAGTTGTTGGATTGGATCAAAAACAAAACAAATAAATATACATCGAGCAATATTCAAAACGAATTATTGCAAATAATGGCTTTCAATGCTTTAAGAAAAATAATCTCGCAGGTTTGTATGTAACAAATGAAACTGAAGTAAACACATTAGTTGAATTAGTTGTGTTGCTACGATTGAATTGTCCATGTCAAAAGTAAGAGGACAATGTTACGACAGAGCGCCATGGCTGGAACAAAGAAAAGCGTAGCAACCAAAATTTAAAAGTTGGAAAATAAAGTGTTGTTGATGGATTGCTACGTTCATAGCCTAAATTTGGCCTGTTCAAACACAATAAAAAAGATGAAAGTCTAGACACAACCTGCAAAATCAATAATTTGATCAAGAAATCACAACAAGTCGATGAAACTCAGTTTCAGACACATTGAAAGCGGAACTAGCTTCGGGGTGCCCAGGAATCTGCGTGTTATGTCCTACACGATTTGGTGTTCGTGCTCAGTCATTGTCGTCAATCATTAATAACAATGCGAACGAATTTGTTTCTAATTCTGTACATCGCCTCCAAATGTTTGGAAAGTTTTTAAGTATTTTTAGCAAATAACCAATGGCTGAACAATCTTGTGATTACATATTATATACCAATTTTGTAAAGGAACTTTTTAACAAACAATATAACAATTAGTCTCACGCCTAGTTTCATCGAGTTTACAGATATTTACTGATATTTATGACTATGTACAACAATATAGTGTGAATGTAATATATCTATGTAATTTAGATAGGGTTAATTGTCAAAGAATAACAATCTAAAACTTTACAATTTTAGCGAAAGGAAATTCCGTGTCCGGAAATTACAGAAAGTCAATCCCAAAACAATGAGAAAAATATCTTACTGATTCACGATGTCAACTGTATAATAAATGAATTTATAAATAAATATTTAGTGTCGGCTATAAAGTTAAATTATTTCAAGAAAACTGAACAAATTTCTAGGACTAACAATATGAAAATACTATTAAATAGATAAATATGAGGTCAATATATTCTATTTTCTTCATCCATACTTCAAAAATATCAGTAACTATTGGAATTTACAAACTACAATAAAATATTTTTTTTTAAAGAAAAATGTTATTTCATTATTTAAATTTCTCAATTAAAAGGCGTGAACATATTATAAGATTATTCACTTCGTTTTAAAGGTGCCTTTAAATCAAAATATTATTGTGATAAATTAAAAAAAATATAAAATTTGACTGATAATCGAATATTTGTATATACAATTTTTATCAAAGTATTTATCTCATTCTTGATTTTTGATTTATGGGTAACATTTTATTTTCAATTCAATAAAAATTATGAACAGGTAGCTTAGTGACCTATGCAAAAAACCTATTTGGTTAAAACATTAGGTCAATATAACCTGAAATAAAATTTTATAATTTTGTGAAATATGACTCCAACGGATCGCTATTCTTTCTTAGTTACCAGTTTTAGTAATCTATATCGATTAAAAAGGCAAATATTGTTTTAAATGCTAGTCAATAATTGTTGAATTGCACTTCATCAATAATTAATTTTTTACATATAGATCACCTTTAATATAAGGAAACAATTATAAAATACGAACGATTGCAATTTGAACAGCTTAAACACAGTATTTTAATTTAATTTAAAGATTAAACAAATACGATTTAAAATTAATCTAATATACTGGGAGGTTATTGAAAAATAATATAATTAATGACACCTTTGTTTTTAAGGGGTTAATTTTAACGTAAATTATACAGTGATCATTTTAGTTTTTATTTATTTATTAAAATTGGGATTGTGAAAAGTAAAATGTGAGTAGATCATTAAATATATTGTAGTATAAATGTTTAAGTTTACATTTTCTTTCCGCTCTTTAGTGAACAAGAATAGAATCAGAATTTGAAGAATTTGTCCGTCACTAAAATCTAG
>JAUZNC010057573.1:0-12594 GCA_034780395.1 Vannuccia rotundouncinata | reverse complement strand
TCTATGAATAACAATCGATTTAGAATCAAGTATCTATGCAAAGGCGCATTTATTTCATATTTTAGTATCTATGCATGAAAATACGAAATTTTTTACGAAACGACCTATATATTGTCCAAGAGTGGTACGTGCTTAAAATAGTTTCAACATTTGCATAATTTCCGAAAATAGGTTCTAGCTGCAAACCGACCTGAGGTGGCAAGATAGACCATGGCATTAAAATTGTATTATTTAATTGTGACTTTCATCTTTAAATATGTAAAATGAAAAATATGGAAATCGCTGCATAATAAATTTGATATTGGCAAATACAAAAAATTATTATGAAACTGTGGTTTATATAAACTTGTGTGAATATTTTGAAAAATTTACATATACTATTTTAGTCTTTATTTTTGTATAAACTTTAGTGGAAGAGGATAAAACCAACACGTAAAAAACAAATAAAATAAATCATTATCTATATAAACAATGAAGGAAGAAAACGAATAATACAGTAATGAAACTCAGCAAATTTTGTCAAATAATGAATTGTATGTATATATAATAATGCCATGCATATTACGAAGAGGAGATCTGCTTTCAACGCCAAGGTTTTATATTTTAATAGGAGAATTAACCATTTAAAATTAAATTTGCGAAGATTCTCATACTTGATCTAATAAAAGTTATTTTTATTTAGAAAGATCTTTCAAAACACTAATTAAAATAAGGATGTAGTACAAATATTATATTATATTCAGTTTATCAAAATATAGATTATACTATTAAATAATAGAAATTTATTGATAACTCAAATAAATAGATATTTACATAAAACATCACCATTTGGAAGAAAAATAATGAATAATTATGAATGAATGAATGAATGATGACCCAACCTACATTATAGCATGAGTTGTACAAATTATATTGTCAGTATTATAATACTATAATGACACGTAGAATATGAACAATAATAAAGGATGTAATTTATTTATTAATATATATTTTTGAAATATATGATTGTATGTACAGCATTCCATAAAACCATTAATGTAGAAAATCGTTCCGTTTTTAGTTCTATCAGAAAGCTGTTATGAGTCTTCCTTTTTGCTTATGAATAATTATAGCTTTAACATAGGTACTATTGCACGTACTTCTTTGCATGTCTTTTGCAATTGTAAGAACCACGAACAAGTGGATTTATAAAATATAAGAAAAAATTCTATTCTTGGAATGTGTAATGCAAACAGCTATGAATAGAATATACACTTTAAAAGTTGGCACAAATGAAAGATATGGAAGAGTATATTTCGAATGTAGAACACGTGAAATATAAGTAGTAAACAAAATTTAAAGTCAATCAAAGTTAACTAAAAATGTAATAAAACAATTCTAGCACCAAAAAAAAATTAAAAAAATAGATACATAAAATATCACATAAATAAAAGTACTAATATTAGAAGGAAAACAAAATGTATCATTGAAAAATATGTTAAGAAAATAATATATATATAAATATAAATCAATTACTCTTCGTATATATTATAAAGTTCACACATCACGTATAATTTTCTATATAATACTTGTTCAAAGTTAAACTTATTAGATTTATTATAAAGTTAATTATATATTATGTTAATCATATACTTTGGGGGGAAGATACTAGATTATGAGGACTGTAGTCCTTCTATGAACCATTGGTAAAAGTAAAATGCTTTCAAAAAAAGTAATAATGTTCTTATTCATCCCATACGACACGACGCTTTGGAGTGAAGTCTTGTAACTCCACATCGTTACCATTCAATTGTCTTGAGTTTGTGCTGTCACAACTTCTGCCAGGACTGGAGAAGGAAGAATGAGACGACAGATTGTGCGAACTCAGACTTCGAGGCAGTGTTGTTTTCTGATTTTGAATTTGCGGTGATACGGTCTGAGAATTGACCCCTCCTAACAAATCCCTAATATCCGTTAGTTTATCCAATGTGGTCTTTAATTTGGCGGTGTCGTCAATAATTTGCTGGGAAATATGCTCAGGCATTGACGTGGACCAAGGTTGTCTGTTCCTACAATCTTCAATACTGTTCCGAACCATTTCAATACAAATATCCAGTTCAGAGTAACAAAAGGAGCAGAGTTTCAACAACTCCATTAGAGTGTTAGCCTCAGCTTTTCGTTCATGTGGCAATCGAATTTCAACGAATTCTTGAAAATTAGATGAAGCGTTTGACCCATGACAGAAATTACTTATCGAGGATTGAGTTCGCTCGGGTTGTCCCTGTGTGGGTGTTACTGGTGCCGATTCCATTTCTCGTGTGCCACTCAATTTCGGGTAAGCACAACGCTCCACTGAACTGTGGTGTCGAACCTTGATCGATGGCTTGTTTAATAACGAAGATGGACGTTCCATTTGATCATTTCCACGCATTAATCCTGAGAAGGACATTCCCTGAAAGCGTTGAAAGATCTCTACATTCTTAAATCGAGAAGTTAACATATCCAGACCTATACTGGTACGATTGCGTTGAACTTTGCGACTGCGCTTTTGGTTTTTAGAAAAGAAAATCGGCTGATAAACTTGTTCCGCTGGTTTCGAGTACACAAGGGGCTTGTAGAGGTGAAGCGCTGTAGATACAATATGCCTTGCGTCAACACCAGGGGGATAACGCATTAACAAACAAAGAGCTTCAGAGAAATCACTTTTAAGCAGTATATCCCGTACTTGAATCAGCATTGCAACAAATATATAATCGACAAGAATAAAATTTTCATGCAATGCAAACAACGAATCCCAAACAACGAGAAGATCTTGCAGAGTGAACTCTCGTCCAAAAAGTAGTCTTATCCAACGAAGGCCGTACATCTGAGCTACGATTTCTAGTTTTTCCAAGTGCAAATAGAGCTCTAAGTCATTATTCCGGAGTAATGTGTCACGAATGTAGTTAAGCCGAGCAACTCCATCACAACTAATAGCAGCAGTATCTGTTGGTCTTTGGAATGGTTCAGGAGTGGATTCTTGAGATCGTCCCTCTTTGACATCGTACCAAGGTCCGATAATTTCCATAATTTGAACAAACAGGGCAAAGGCGTCATGTTCTAAAAATTGTGGATCCAATAATTTATTGGCAATTTCAGAGAGAGGAAAGGGCATTGTCCCAAGTTCACTGGTATGTTGATAAGCCAGATGATCACAATGAAGTACGAAAATCAGTGGAGCTAATACCTCGTGCATTCCCTGTTTATAACCAAGTAGCGAGACTTGCGAAAAGCAAAAGAGGACATTGACCATACTAGCTCGAACTGCTTCGCCATGGAAGAATTCCACTTCAGGAAATGTGCGTACAACATCTTGATGAATCTGACGTTTTGATTCACTCCCAACGAAGAAACGATTCCACACACTGCATTCGTCCTGGGACAGTGGATTCTCTGAGGTTTCGTCGTCATTTGTGCTCCGTGGATCGATAACAAACTTGTGCTTAAGCTTTTCATATTTATTTCGGTGACACTGTGTCTCTTCAACCCAGCAAGATTTATCAGTCGACAGGACCCCCAAATAAATTCGCCAACAAATACTTCGAAATCGGGAGTTCATCATTTCACCTTGCAGTCCAGCTTCACGTAGGCAGGCAATCATAGTTTCAGAGCTGGATTCATCATCAAATAGCCGTTCCCATTCGTCGCAATAGCTGCTTGTGAGGCTGGGACTTCTCTGGGTTGTAGGCCCGGTCGCAGGAACTCGCAGGACAACAGGGGGGTCGGGTGGCTCCGCATTCACACTCAGCGGACTTCTGGGAAAGTTTTCTAATGTCGACCTAAGGTCTGATAAAATGGTGTTCTGGTTTTTAACACAAGTGGGACTGACTGAATCCATTTCCAGTCAAGTTTTGGAACTGGAAATGAAAAGAAGATATATCAATATAGTGGTGAGCTTTAACTGTTCCCATTTAACTTATGGTACTCGAGTCTGATAACCAACACTAGAGGTAAAACTACCAATAAAAGCGTTCTACGGATTGCCTGAAATATTTCAATAAATTATTCACGCAAACTATTCTATAATTTAATAAATTGAGTAAAACAGACATTAAAATAATGTTGAACGTTGAAGTTGTTTCCATTAAAATAATGAATAACAAGTCATTCAAAAAACCATTAATTTCGCGAGAATTATCAATTGAGCACAAATATACACGCAATTGTCTAACAATAAGAAAACACGACCATATGTTACAGTTTAATTGTTGCAAGTTGGTTTGTATTATATACAACACTTATTTTATTGAATTACAATTACATTTGTCAGTCAATTTTTACAAGATTGTATTTGAAAATAGTGTTTAAGGAGGGAGCACTCACAAAATTGGTTAAGCAAAATGGGTGTGAATTTTTATTAAATGAGTACAGAATGGGAGAGGAGTTTTCTCAAACGAGTAAGTAATTGTGCAATTTAAATATTAAGAAATTCAAAATGAATGATTGCATAGAATGGGTAGGACACTAAAACATTCAAGAATGGATAAAAACATCATATTAATGTGAAGGGAATTTAGTTTATGGATACTCCGTACCAGGATATGACATTTAGAAAATAATATAAAGGTGCGACTTGCAGAGACTGACAAACAATAAACTGCAATATATCGAGCTTACTCAATTAAAATTACCTTACATTATAGGCTTAGTATGTAATATAAATAGATTTTTTATACTTTCAGAAATTAAACAACACAAATTAAAAGCAGAAGAAATCAATAATGATAAAAAACAAAGACCTCGAAATAAAATTATGTATATTTAATTTGAGTATGTGTATAATATTATAAACAAAAATCACATTAACAATTCATTTTAATGTCTTTGAACTGTGATCATTAGAATAAAGTATATATTATACATAAAGTTCATGATCATTAAATATTCAATAAAAAAAGTATATACATTCAATCTAAACAAAAATTAGCGAAGATTAATTTGACCTTACTAATATTTTAACTTCCATATAAAAATCTAATTAAAAAATTATACAACTACGATTTAGCCACTGTGGGTTCTGAATATTTCGAAAACAAATTATTCATAGCCTCTTCGTATTCGATTGCTTCTTGAACTTTCCTTCTTTTGTAAACTACATCTGAAACAAAAAATAATACATTTTAGTTACGTATGACTCTGACGATTGTACCTAAAGCAACTAAATTGTGTACCAGATTGCAAGTTTTACCACAAGGACAACTGTAGACAACTCTGTTAATCGATAATCAATAATAGAAAATAATCAATGACACGAACAATATCCCTAATGGGAATTATAGGAAATAAAGTACACACTATTTAATCGACATAAGTGTTGTTACACAGTATTAAAACATTAAAGTGATCAGATCACAGATTGTGAGTACAAGCGGTGAATTTCAATAAAACCACTGTTATAAATTACCCTTTTAGCATAAATAAACCCACAGAAATAAATGCACTCTGAATAACAAATAATTAATTGAAAGAGGGTGAAAATGAACCAAATAACAATATTTAAATTTAATCTGCAAACAAAATTAAATAAGTTACTCAGTGAATGTTAAAATTCTTGTTCGGTTTTGCTACTCTTAATAAAGGCGCGATATTTAGAACATGGTCTGGGGATAAAGTCCCACAAGGGTCCACTTTTGGAGTTCTTGGTTGGGCGAAAATCTAGCATATGTGTCACTATCAAATACAGTCTAATCCCGTTGAAACGTACTCAGATCCTAAAAATCCTCTTTAAAGTTAAACACGTGTAGTGATTCCTTGGATATGAAATACTTGTTTGATGATCCCTTAATGTACGTTATAGCGGAATGATAGGAATAATTGAAATTTACAAATAAATTCTGCTTATAATTATGTTTTGAGTCTATAATTCTGTTTTGTAACATTCAAGAATTCAAAACTTTATAAAGTTACTCTTCAATTCATTAAGTTTTTAATTATTTTATCGGTCGTCAATTTGGATGCAAAGTAGTGAATTAAATCAGTAAACCAGTGATTTGATGAAAATGTCGACTAGCAGTGTGGTCAATAAATTATGAATGGAGTGTAAAACTGTTAATTCGGGGATTAATAACAATAAGAAATATTTAAAAAGATTATCAACAAGTAGAAACAACGATGCGTAACAATAATAAACAGCAACACGTAAAAATAAAAAAAAACACTTGTTAAATCAATTAATCAAAAAGCGGTTTGAACTTACAGAAATTCGTTTCTCCAACATACCAGTGAATCATAGTGAATTCTAGAGCAGCACCAGCCAGAAAACTAACTGGTAGGAATCGATACCAGCCAAAGGTTTTTTCTCCGGGCAATTTGTTGAGTAGATGGAGGAAATTTCTGTAGAAATTCATAAGTGACTGAAATTTTAAAAATATGGCAATTTAATATTTATTGTTTTCTGAAAAAAAATTTAATGAGAAAACAAATAACTTTTCTTTAAGAAAAATATGACACTTAATAATAAACAACAGCTATATTGATTATGGTTAAGAAGTTAAAATGTTTAAAACTTAACTAATAAATTTATTTGATATTGGTAATTCCATAAAAAATGGACAAATGAGATAAAATAAAAATTATTGGTTAAGTAGATTCTTGTCTAATATCTACTTAGATAATAAAATGTTCTCTAAAAAGACTTAATTAATAAATATTAGTAATTCACTATTTATAATATACAATACATCACTTTTCAATTGGATGAGATAAAATAAATGTAAAACATATAACATGCTTAATGTTATTAACATTTGAAAATTCTTGAATTAAATTGTCTTGTACAACATGTCCATAGGCTAAATCTTATACATTAGATAGTTCAGCAGAACCTTGACCGAATGTGAATTTTCGGTATATATACAAAGTTTTGTATAACTCCTATGTATAGAGATCTCAAATCAAGATGATGCCACTTTGGCATCTCTGATGCTTTTGTAAAAATCAATAATTGATGGCCTTCTTTGATAATTTAAAAAATATGTATAAAATTACTAATTAAATAGAATTTATACTATTTTCAAGGTTCATCAGGATTATTTTCCCTGACACTATTAATTTCCCTGATAATTTTATTTATTAGTTTAGAATATGAATAAAAAACAATGGGTTGTCTTTCAAACAAGCAATATCTCGACACTGTTGATCCAGTTCTTCCTGCATTCTCCTTCTGTTGGTTTCTTTCTCTTTTAGCTCGACCAATTCACGTTTTCGAGCCTAACTGCTGCATGCACAGACTTTTGCTTCTTCTGCTCTTATTCCAGATAAAACAGTAGTTGGAATGCCCCATTCTAAATTTCTCCATCATCTCCGCAGTTATTGAGACAGATTGACTTCCTCCACATTGCTTGATAGCGTCATAAACGACCTGGTCTCCTATGAACACACCAGCACGAGATGGAGATGCCACTGGACGCAGGATGACGACCGTCGTCATCCAGTACAATGGAGTTCACCCCAATCCCCTCCAGCCCACCAGGACCCACACTCCCTTTACATCATTCACCTTTTTATCATGCGAACAATCTAAGCTAGCCTGGCTGTTCGCCCATCTTTTCCAGGCTGGCGACATACATCCAAATCCTGTCCAAACACCCACCTCCAACCTTCATCTGCCCATCATGCAACAAAAACATATACCGCAACCACACATCCTTCCAATGTAACTCATGCCACAATTGGCTCCACCAAAAGTGCCCAAACACATAGAAATACAATCGCACATGGTGTTGCCACATATATGCACTACCCCACTCTCCTCTAACCCTTCCAACCCCTCCCCACATCATCGCCATGCAACCAACCACAAACACCATCATCACCCCTCTCATGCAAGCAACCACAAATACCACCCCTCTCATGCAACCAACCACAATCACCATCATCACCCCTCTCATGCAACCAACCACAAACACCATCATCACCCCTCTCATGCAACCAACCACAAACACCATCATCACCCCTCTCATGCAACCAACCACAAACACCATCATCACCGTCATGCAAGCAACCACAAACACCATCATCACCCCTCTCATGCAAATACTCACCACAAAACCACAACTCAACACAATTCCCACAATTCAAGGCAACTCTTCCATCAACATCCTTCAACTCAAAACAAACGGTATTCTTAACTCCAAAGAACAAATTAACACCCTCATTAACAAACAAAAAATCCACATCACCTGTATTCAAAAAACAAAACTCCAAACTCCCTCTCGCACCCCTCTCTTCCTAAACTACACAACCCTCAGACAAGACCCCAAGACTGACAAAGGAGGCGGTCTCATCACTCTCATTCACAAATCTATTATCTACACACCCATCATACCAACTCGCAGGGTACACATCGAACACCAACATACATCTCCAAGAACAAAACATCACCATACACAACATCTACATCCCTCCCACCTCGTCCAGCCCATCAGACTTCCCACTTAACATCAATCCCATACTTAATACCTACCAATAACACATCTCTCATCTTGGGCGACTTTAATGCACATGACAATCTTTGGCACTTATCCAAGGCCGACACCAGAGGGGCTAAAATCGCCGACCAAATCGCCCTTTCAAATCTCTGCACCCTAAACACCAACTCTCCCATGTACCTTCCACAAAACCAAAACCATACACCCACCTCTCCAGACATATTCATCTCAAACTGGCATACTCTCACCACTCTTAACTCAGACCACCTCCCAATCATCATTAACAGCAACCTCAACAACACCAGCTCCACTACAAACAAGAACAATAACCCTAAAAAATCGACATACACAAATTACAGCAAAGCTAACTGGTCAGATTTCACACAAGACATTGACACACTCCTCTCTCCCATCATCAACCCCAACACACCCCCGCCCCCCCCATCACCGAACAATCTCTCTGCCATGCCATCATCGCAGCCATAAATCTTCACATTCCACAAGGCCATATCAAACAATTCACCCATTTTCAATCCAAAGAAACAGGTGTGTGAGCAGTGGGAGACCGCAAGGAGAGTGTGCGAGATCGAGAAGGTGCAGGACCTGGCGGACGAGAGCCTCGTATCACGGTTCCTCTGGAGGGTCGCCCCTAAGTGGATGGCTTGACAGGGAGCCGGTATCCACAACAACAACAACACATCCATAAGAACAAAACAAATACCCCACAGACAGTTCTTCTTATTGCCCAATCTCTCTCCTCTCTCCAATAGCCAAAACCATTATATCGCCTTCTCCTTCCATCCATCCAAACCCATGCAAAATCACCACCCCTCCAACACGGTTTCAAACACAGCACTGTCACAGCCCTTCAGAACATATCACACACCACTTCAGCGGGCTTCAACAAACAAAAAACACCTCTCAGAACCTTAGTCACAGCACTCGATCTCACCAAAGCCTTCGACACAGTCAACATCCAACATCTCACACACAAACTGCTAAACTCAACACTGTCAAACAACCAAACCAAATTCATCACAAATTATCTTCATGGTAGAAAACAACAAATCAATTACAAAACAGCTATTTCTACACACAAAAACATCCACTTCGGAGTTCCCCAATGTTCTGTCATATCTCCTGTGCTGTTCAACTTCTACTTACACGACATTCCCACCCCACAAGACAAGAACACAAAACTTCTACTTGCACGACATTCCCACCCCACAAGACAAGACAAGAACACAAAACTTCTACTTACACGACATTCCCACCCCACCCCACAAGACAAGACAAGAACACAAAACTTCTACTTACACGACATTCCCACCCCACAAGACAAGAACACAAAACTTCTACTTACACGACATTCCCACCCCACAAGACAAGAACACAAAACTTCTACTTACACGACATTCCCACCCCACAAGACAAGACTACAAAACACAAAACTTATTTGCAGATGACATCACCATTGGCTCCACTGACATACACACCCATACTCTCGAAAACAACACCTAAACTTTCCTCCCCATCCTTCACCAACACCTCAATGATCTCAACCTCCAAATGTACCACCACTTTCTTCACACCAGACACACACCAATCAACTACACTCCTGATAATCACATTAACAACATTACCATACCTCTCAATAAAACACCTAAGATACTCGGGGTCACATTCGACACTCAATTCACTTTCAAAACACACATCGCCAATATACACAAAAAATGCAAACAATGCCTCAACATACTCAAAGCACTTACAGGAAAATCATGGGGCCTACACAAAGAAACCATACTAATCACATACAAAGCTATCATTCACCTTATCATCAACTACGCATGCACAATATGGTCACCCAAAACTGCCAATTCACATATTCAAAACCTCCAATCCATTCAAAACACTGCTCCCCGGATCACTACAGGCTGCACATTAGTTACTAACATAGAACTCTTACACAACAAAACCAACATCCTCCACATCAACACCCATAACAAACTTCTTTCCACCCAAGTCATGATCCAGCTTTACACTCCTCCTCACCCCAACCACCTTCAAAACAGAAACATTACAAACCCCAAATACAGACTCAAACATAACATCACAAAACACCTCCATGAAATCCATCCACCTCTTCCTCACAACACAGATCTCATCGACAACATCACCTACCAAAATACCATCAAATCAGCACACACCAGCATCATCATCCAAGCCATCCAATCTTACGCACATAATCCCATCCTCAAAACACCTCCACCCAAAATCAACACTACAGAAACCACACTTCTTAGATCCCATCGCTCTCTCCGCAATACCAACACTTTCTGCACACCACAACTCCAAACACATGTCCAGCCTGTGGCCAAACACCACACAATCCTGCTACAGGGCCAGGGCTAAACACAACAACCTGTTCATCCAATTTGTTCTTGAGTTTCTACAATTCCTACTTCTTTTCACCTTTAGCTTTTCAAAAATCATTAGACTTCACTAAATAGTCCATATTTAAAATGTGCAAAATTTCAAACAACTATATATATATATAATATATCAAACAATATTTTAAAAATGTAAATATTTCAAACAAATATATAAAATTTACTCTTACTCATAAACAGAGAACATACATTTTTGTGATTATAAAAAAATGAAGCTGTCACAAATTTTTTTTTCTGACACAATCTCAACTTTCCTAACATTTCCCTGACTGCTAGGAACCCTAATTTTATTTTTAAAAAAATGAAAGTTGGTCTAAAATAATAAACTTTTTTTGACCTTTTAATGGAACAACTATTTGCCCAATTTTTTCAATACTGGGAAAACAAAACAAACTCTTAACTTTTTCCTCAAATCCTGACCATATAGTAACCATGTCTAAGGTATTGAAAAACAATTTTGTTGGCCACCATCTTGTTTGATGGGCCAGGATGAGGAGTACATACATGCATGTGGATGTACTGGTCAGCAGTATCATTAGCAGTTTTCTGTCATAGCATCCAAAATACCAGCATCATGGTGCATTGAGCAAGCTTAAGATCCGTCATCACTAAGTTAATAAGTAACAAAGTCAGTCTACAGATTACCTTTACTGAAGGTAGGTAGGTATAGGTTGAAAGTGATAGAAGAGACATGATTGCAGGGTTCATACAGAATAATTGTAATAAAATTCTAGGACTTTTCCTGGAAAAATTATTAAAAATTCTAGGATCCTTTATGTCAATATTTTTTTCAATTAGCTTCTACCATCCTTTATAGCCTGTGCATCTGTATATTTATAAAATGAACAAAAGCCTGTTACACATTTAAAAAAAACTTGGATAACTTATTAATGAACTTATACTTATAAGATAGTTTAAAACAACAAGGAATTGTTGACATATTAATATAAATTGTATATAACAAAACATATTACCAGTGTAGTAATTACAATAGCAAACAATTTACTTATAATTAAAATGGCAACAATAAAACATCTCCATAATACAAAGATAGTGTCAATTCTCTTTATGCAGTCACTTACAAAGAAGTAGTGGATAAAAAAGTATTACATATTATATGAAAAACTTAATGTAAAATAACTGGTTGAAATGGGATAACTATTAGATTATATACAAGATAAGAGTTCAATGGAAACAAAAACATATGTTTTAAGTTAGGTATGTATATATATGCAGTATCATAAAATCTGTATATTGTCAGTTATTCCACTCAAAGTCTAGTTACAATGAAAATCTAAAAAGGGTATGCTTTAAAATTGATTTATTTTGTTTTTGAGTGTAAAAATTTCTTTTGAAATATCACTTATACCCTTAGAGTCAATTGTATAAAGCAGTATTAGCTTACTACTGGTAGTAACTCAACAAAAATTCCACGCAGATTGCATAAACTGCTACCAGGAGTAAAATCGATATATTTAGTCCAATGGTCTACTACCATGAGGGGGTAGGTATAACTCCATTGTTTCGATTTAGTTTTCATGTTAGCATTGGAAAAAATGGCCGGACATTTATTAATGTTATTGAACGTCTTATATCTTAATCTACATTGAAATTTTTCAGAAACTATTTTAAGTCAAATATTCTTATCTTGCTCTCAAATGAAAAGCATTCTCATTTTATATAGCTATACGTACTTA
>JAUZNC010057572.1:0-12594 GCA_034780395.1 Vannuccia rotundouncinata | reverse complement strand
AAGTTGCGGGACCATCGGGAGAAGATGGCGCGCATGAGTAACCCTTCCGGAGCCATCGAATAGCACGATTAATAATAGCTTATCAGTTATTATTCTATTTAATAGCACCTATATTTATTAATATTTAGAAATAATATCTTACTATTATTATAGAAGTAATGTATAAATTAGAATGGAATTATTAATAATAGTTCCAATAAATTATACCTTAGATAATACTTATTTTACAAGTTTATCTATACTATATATTCTATGAATAATATAAGAGGATATCACTTGTTGATACTATTGCATAAACTATAACTTAAATAAAACTTATTTTAGAAGTTTATCTATACTATATATTCTATATGAATAATATAAGGGAATATCACTTGTTGATACTATTAAATAAATTATAACTTAGATAAAATATATAGTATAATAGATAATAATATAATTGGGGATATCACTTGTTGATACTATTAAATAAACTATAACTTATAAGATAAAATAAATAGTAGAATAGATTATAATATAATTGGAGATTTCATTATAGTTGATATTAAATAAATTAAAACTTATAAGATAATACTAATAGTATAATAATATAATTGGAGATTTCACTAGTTGATATTAAATAAATTAAAACTTATAACATTAAACTAATAGTTTAATAGATAATAATATATTTGGGGATATCACTTGTTGATATTAAATAAAATTATAACTTAGAATAAAACTAATAGCATAATAAATAATAAATAATAATATAAGCCAATTAATAGATTAAAATGTTAAATTATTATAGTAAACAATATTAAACTACTATTGTTATTAAATAGTAGTAATCGTTGATATAATAACGGTTATATTAATATATTACAATTAGTTTCAAAATAATAAATTTAGTAGCATCATCAACAATTATATATATAGATATATATAGATATCTGTATAATACACATATAAGGTTGCTATTTGATGTTTCGCTGTATACCCCTTTCACATACCCCCTTTGAATCTGACCTTCTGCTATACCTATGAGTCTAAATATTATATATTATATAATCTTACATATAAAGTTTTGTATTAAGATATAAAGATAAATATATAAATTATAGATATAGCCGTGCAGTTGTGCCTTATGAATTGAATAGTTCTGTTTCACTGACAAGCTATATAGTTATATCATAGATTATAAATGTTTACAATTAATATTAAATTTTTTATATATGGTTCGGTAAGCAATATGCTCTTTTATATTATCTATTATGTAAATATAGAACATTAAATATATATAATATAAAGATATGTTTTTCTGTATATAATTGTAAATATTGAACATTAAATGTATATAATAATTACTGTAAATAATAACTCAATAACATTAGCAAATTAAATAACAGAATAGAATTAAATAATTAATAAAATAAATGTACATATAATTTAGCTAAGACTGTATATATATATATATAGATTTGTAAATATTTTAGTTTGTAAAGGTAATATTAATATATTTAATAAATGTTTAAATTTTTTAAGTTTAATTTTTGTTGTGTTTGAAATTATAATATAAACTTTGTATATAACATTTTTGCCTTTTTATTTAATTGTATTCTTTGCATTTTCAGTTGGTTTAATATTTACAGATAACTTTTGCCGGTTTAATTGAAAAAAAAAGAGATTGACATGTTCGCAGTTAGATCGAGATATTTCCGAGATAACATGTACTCAGCAATTTTGAAGTTTCTTTCCCGGGTAATTAGTTCTTACCAATTTGGAAGTTTTCCGGAGACAAATGACGTAACGGATTTAGCCGGGACTGATTGCGTGTACACTTTAGCCATTGTTTCAAGCAAATTTACTATTGTTTCAAGTGAACAATGAAGTCAAATCGAGTATGCAACGAGTCGAATCTAGTCTCTCCATAGGATTACATTAGAACGAAGCGAGTCGAATCTTATGATTTTAACCTGGACTTTCCCATCACGAGCACCGAGACGCATTCCAGCATCCAGAAAACGTATAGATCGTTGTCTACATTCAATCTTCTGAAAACGCAAAATCGATTAAGAAAAACCATTTTTTGTTTTGATAATATTGAATCATTGAGAAAATCTCTTTCAAAGTTTTTGAAGGATATTTTTCACTTGTTGTTTTTCTTATATCTGCTATAAAAAACTTGAGGCAATAAAACCAAAGCCATTAGTCATAACAAGAATGAAAAATTATCAACAGTCCATTTTATTTTTCTTAATGTTGATGGCGCCGGCGATTGTATTAAATTGAAATACTCTTCAAGCTGATATGCTGATGCATGTCGTGGAGTAAAGTCAGAATTAAAATCATTCAAAAATGTAATATCTGCAAATACATTGTCTTATAATTCAGTGATTGGATTCATGATTGAAATGATGTGTGCTATTCACATTAACGACTACGTATTTAAATATAATAATTGTGAGTATTAAATAAAAAACACACCATTATAAGATTTTAAATTAATTGACTAAATGTTGATTGATATTAATTTAACGGTTACTAAACGCAGTGATGCAATATCCTACGACACAGAAGATGAACTGTTGGGACAAGGAAATCCTGAGCAATTGCAAGATACTCTTTTTTATTTTTGGAATACACTTTGGTATTCGAGCATGCCGTGAACATAAAGATTTAGTATTTGGAGAGAACAGTCAATTGTCCATAATAACAGATATGTTGAAAAATTACGTTATAAAGAACATGTTTTTAAATCGATAAATTTTGGTTTGAAGCAAGCACGAATAGAACCGAAAGTAGTTATTGCTGAAACTAACACAATTAATAAGGAACTATAAGGAATACGACTTTACAAAACGTACCATTGACCACAACATACCAGCTTTTATCTGACATTAGTGAAAAATCAGAAATCTGGTACAAATTTTGTCCCTTTCGGTATTCACAAAATTGAACAAACAACGGCAAACTTACTCAAAGACTTGGATGGTACATTTACAAACACCAGTTTAAGAAGAACAACTAAAACCAGTTTAGTGGAAGAAGGGGTGCCGAAAGCAGTAAGCAAATCTCTTATGGCCATATCTCCAAAGCTGATGAGGTTTAAGTTTCACAGATGTCGTTCAAACACAAAATATTCGAAGCATTGAACCCAACATGTTTATCGTCAAGTCAAGCAGTTTCGATTAAATGTTTTTTCTGACTCTTTTCTGAGATCCTCAAACAAGAAAATGAAGATTGTGGCAGATTCTGAAACCAATAAGGTAACATTTACGTTTCAGTAGTGTTTGTAACTTAGTATTGTTCCATTTTTTTATGTTATTATATATTCTACTGTTATTACATTTCAACTATATTGTGTAATAATCTACTACTTCAGCTTTTGATAACTCACTGCTTATTATTAGAGAATCTACTGTTAGTAGGTGAATAAGTATATGATAACTAGCTGATTAGAGGTTAATCAGTTAGTTTACCATATTTATCTAAGGAAAATTTACGAATAAATATAATCTATGAATTTTATCATAATATTTAAATTTTTAATTATCCAATTTGTTTTTATCCAGTTTTTATTTGATCATGCAGAAGCAAACTTTGATAAGATAATGGTATTTGAAGAAACTAATTTTTATGAAGTAATGTTTTTTTGCATTTTGATGATCTACCATCCACCACATGGTCACGAATCGCATTAATTGCAGACGATACAATAGATGACGACATAAAGAATGCTATACTCCAGGTCAAACAGAAATGGGCCCTGAAAATATTCTGATCCTGGCTAGCTCAATGGAGAACACAAATAGACGGGATCAAAGTGTTTAGGAGTTTAATGCTGATGTGGGAAAGGAAAATGATGAATTTTATCCACCTCTAACTTTGAAAGAAATTGTCGCTCTTATCTAGCATTATTTTAATAATTTGAATTGGAAAATATCAGTATTTTGAGATACTGAGTTTGCCCCCTTCAAGACATGAAAACGTTGGCAGCATTTGGGCTAGAAAGACCAAAGAAAAGAGCGGCAACAGTTTCTACGCAAGACGATACTGAGTTATGGGAGAATGGAACATTTGGTCAAACAAATCCAAATCATCTAACAAACACACTTATTTACCATCTCGGTTTGCATTTGAGCTTGAGGGCATGTCAAGAGAACTGTTATCTAGAATTTGGTCCTAACTTTCAACTGACCTTTAAGAGTGATAGTTCTGATGAATACATTCATTATGTTGAACGCTTTTCTAAAAACAAATCGTTTGGTATAAAGCATGCCAGAATGGAATCTAAAGAAACACACAAATGCTAATTCGGTCAACAAAGATCGCCCGGAATCCCATGAAGAAACGGGTTACTCAGAATGGGTTAATCCCAAATGACCAATACTTTATACATAGCAAACATTTTATTGATGGACCACATTCGGAGAAATATCTAGTCTATATTCTTGTAACCAATCTGAAGTAAGTATTTTTTTTAATCAGTTTGCTTTCGTATTCAAGCAGTTTTTTTTCCAATCACACAAAGAAAGTCCGACAATAGAAAGACTAAAGGGGGGAGTCAAATTGACCAAAGAGCTCTAGCATGTGGAGGAGTTGGTCGATTGGTCTGAAATTTTCAGTACCTGCCAAACTTTTTCACGGCTTTCGAATGATGTATAAAAAAATTTTTCGACCACCTTTTATATTATTATTGATTATTGACTCTTAATTCAAAACTGCATTTCGAATCATTAAAATCGTAATTTTAACTCTAAAAGATATTATATTGATTTCAAATTTGGTACACACATTGATATTATGGTTATGTATGATAATCTTAAATTTATATTAATCACGGTCTTACTGGCTGTGACACAGTTGCAACATATCATAGCATTGGGAAAGCTAGGGCACTGAAGGTTCTCAGTTTCGGTGCACTATCTCTCTCACAGCTTGCAGGTGACATATAATACTCTCTGTTAAGGACACCCTTGTGCAGTCAACTCGCTTTATATTATCCTGCTATGGGCATCCTGAATGTACATCACTGACTGACTGATTGAAGCAGTATTGAAGCTAAACCAAAGCTTCAAAGTCTTTCTCCTACAAATGAAGCTTTCGTGGAAAATGTTGCTATGGCACACCTGCAAATTTCAATCTAGAAACAGGCCACTGATCTTAATCCGCCAAATATGGATCCTCTGACACATGGCTGGACAAGACGTGACAGTTTAACATCTCTGACACCCACCACCATTCTTGACAAGGTGCCTCCTTCTCCAGATGACATCCTGAAAATGATCAAGTGTTCTTGTGATAGTGAAAGAGATGTGGATGCAACAGTGCCAACATGGCTTGCACTTCATTTTGTGCGTGTCAAGGTAGTGATGGTTGCTTCAATGAAAAGACGAGGGAACACGTCCAGGCAGAAGATACATCGACTAATGACAGTGATGAGGACACATAATGTTTATTATAATATTTTATGTTTACACACTAACAGCATGTTTATATTATATATTTTACAAGAACCTGAAAGATATACGATTAAGTAGTTTAAGGAACAAAAAAATCAATGAGTAACTGTTATGTAAAAATAATTGCCTATGTACACTGAACGGCATAAATTTTGCGACATCATTAAATCTTTAAAATAACACAATTTACATTGCTAATTGAGCTATGCTTACATTGGCATTCGTTATCACCTTGGCAAAGACAGAAACTGCAAGATGAAAACACAACACTTGTGGGATCCAGAGCAAGGCGATTATCTGTGCAAAGCAACTATGTCAAAGAAAAATTCATGTTTATACACCGGCTTCTACCTTTTCATGATTTTTAAAACTAGCCAAGTCCGTCAACCTAATGACAAATTCACGGCCATTCGTTATATCTAAAACACATTTGCCCTCAACTGTGCATCACATTGGACACCAGCACACCATGCAACTGTTGATGAACAAATTGTAGCCTTTCGTGGCCGCTGTCCTGTGAAGGTATATGATCGATCTAAACCTGACCAGTATGGTATCAAGATGTACCTGATCACTGATTCAACGACTTTATTTGTTTTACATATTGAACCATATATCAGCAATACGAAATTACCAGGACACTACAGTGGAGTAATTACATTGAAACGTCTCGTGGAAGCTGCCAATTTACCTAACAGTACTGGAATTTGTGCTGACAGATTCTTCATCGATTTCCAACTCGTTGATTAGTGTTTTCAATGATATTTGACTATTCTTGGAACAGTCAGAAATGATAAGAGAGGCGTACCTCCCTCTATGCTAAAGAAGCACATGCAAGGTAACCATAACGATACAGTCGAACAGTTTACGCTCTCCATTTTACTTTATCTGCATATATTCCTACGATACATGCCGAGCGGAACATCAAATGTGTTCTCTGTATTCTTCTGAACACTTGAATGCCCAAGTTGATAACGAGACTGGTAAGGCTGAATCTATTATGTCTTACAATAAATTCAAACATGGTGTTGATATGTGTTACTGATGTGTAACTGGTGTATAAAAGAATATACCACTCGGAAGGCTACTCAACGCTGGCCAATGAGAGTCTTCGATAACCTTATGGACATCGCTGGAATGAATGCTTGGATTATCATCCACCATAACCACCCAGCGATGTTTCCTACTGTGAAGAATGGTGGTTGCAAAGTATTTTTTAGTGGCTCTTGCTAAGGAGCTGACACGAAATACAATGCAAAGCCGTGCTGAAACTGGAACCTGCATTCATTAATCGCAGAAACTGAGTTTTATGGTATTTTGTTTCGATGACAACAGTCGCCGTGAACCTGTTTTAGCAGCTAATGTCATAGCGATCTGTTGTGTGTTTCCTGCTGCACGAAAACGGAAGAGTATCCAACAATGCCATCACTGTCACCGAATTGTATGCGGTGAACACAGTCGGGTGATGAGAACATGTCTCAATTGTACTGTCAATGATAATCATAACCTGTAAATAATCTAAAGATTTCTGGAAATTTATTAACCTTCCACATATTTCAGTCAATATAATATTATTTATTATATATATCATATCTTGTTGTAAACATATAATGGAAATAATAAATATAGAAATATATATAGAAATAATACAGAAATCGGACTACTTTTAGTACAATATTAAAAAGGGGTCTCCCAGAAACCATCGAACTTGGTGTAAGTGCACAAGGCATGGAACTGCACGTGTTAATGATGGATTGATACCAATGAATGATAAAGCTTAATTCAATTGACGCCCAGAATAGGAATGGCCAACATATTAGCGCGGAAATTTATCTATTATATGGCAGTAGCTCTCCGCACAAAATGTGTAATTTGTAGAGGTCCTAATTCTGGAGCCGCCGTTTCAATCATCTACTATCTCGGCTGGATGACTTGAAGCAGCAAGGAGGCCTGTGTTATCCAGCTATAAAGAGTGTATATACGTGTACTCCACAGTGTAATTCGAATCGTACTTTGGAACTAGCTTTTCCAGAGAAAATTTAAATTTCTTTTCGGGAATGCTATATGGTAAATCGTATAGATAGTTTATAAAAAAACTATCTTATTATAAAATTTCATTATTTTGGCTCTGCTAATTAATTTTTCAAAAAATATTCGCAATCGTTTTAATATCAATTGCGGAACAACCAAAATGCCTTCATTCCAAAAAACGAATTATTATTTTTATAGAACTAATAATTATAGAACTATAATTATATAATAACTATAGAATTATAATATAGAACTAACCCAGTAATATAATATGAAGAATAAAAATATATGTTTTCAATACATTTGTAGTATAACAATACATTATTATTAACAATTTGTCTAGCTGTTATATCGACCAAAGGATATCAAATGTTTTGCCAGCAGCCTGAGTAATAGTCTATCCTTTGTTACTTAGTCTATGGCTGCAAGCGAGTAGATAATACAAATCTATCCAAAGATATAATCAATAAATATATAAAAATTTATACAATTTAATAAAATGATTTATATTTAATTGATATATCATTAAAATCATTTTACATGATGTCGGACTTTGAGGTAGACCTATTAAACGCAGTCGACTATGCTGTTGGATAAAGTGATGGACTTTTTAGTGGAGAATAAGAAAAGTCGTTTTAATGAAGCCTCTTAAGAAACCATACAAAATACTAATATTTTTCGGATCAATTTATTTTAACAGTGGAAAAATTAATGGAGTTGCCGGATGGATGGAGGCCTGAAAGTGTTCAAAGATGTCGAACAATTCGATCAATCAGACCACACTCATTGTTTAAAATATTTTCTTTGTGAGGTAGGAAAAGTAAATGGGAGTAAGTAACACCCACAATCTCTGAAAGAAATGATAGCCATGATTCTCCATTGTTTTGCCAACACCTTACATAAGAATTAATCCATTTACATCGATCGTGAGTTCACTGAGACAAGCGCCGTACTCAACGGAGAAATGAAGCAATCGGCTAAAGAAGGTTTAGTACAACCGAAATAGAAAGCTAATAGTATCCCTATTGAAGAAGAAAAACTATGACAGGACGGAACATTCGGTTCAAGCAATTTTCGTCAACTTTTACACACCCTTATTTACCACCTCGGTTTACATGTCTCTTAGAGCTTGTTATGAACATAAAGACCTCGTATTTGGTAAAAATTCACAATTTTCTTTTCAAGTTGCGAAGAGTTTTTGAATTACGTTGAAAGAACTTTGTTGTGTGTTAATAATTGTACAGTTATACTCATGTATCATGTGATGTGTTATTGATTATTCTTGTACATAATATATAAATGAATTGGTACGTGTTGCATAAAAACCACTCTTAGAGGTTTTTTGAAGAAAAAAAACCTATACTATCTAAAATATTCGATGGAAAATGATCTTTCTTATGCAAAAAACCGTAAGTTTCTATGTTAAATAGAAAAATATTTATGAGAATTTGAAACTATGAAAGTGGATGTATCTTTTTTCACAAAATTTTACAGGAATATAGATAATAATATGAGGCAATATAGAAAATTATGAATAAGCAATAATTAGGATAATTTTATTTTACATTTATAGGTATTTCCTAGCCTTAATATCGTAAAACAAGCAAGAATACATGTTATACTTTGAAATTCTGGAGAAAAAAAATAACTTTAAAGAGCTCTAGACAAAAAAAACCTCTAAGGATGGTGTTTTATGGAACACGTCCCAATTGGTAATTGTAAAGCAATACACACGTTGATTTGTCGCCATCTTCTTTTGACTTGTAACGATTACTATGGCTTAACACATAACATAACATTGGAATCGCGAATAGAAGAACATGGCAGAGATTTCTACAGTAACCAGTTCCATTCCTAGCTTATACAGGAGACCCATCTACAAATTGGCAAGCCTGGATACATATATTTCAGAATTACATGGTGGCGTCAGGATTAACTGAGCTTCCAGCTGCACGGCGCAAGGTCTTTCTACTAAATGCATTAGGAACAGTGGGACAACGAATCTGCTATACATTTCCAGAAGGCTAAGCTGAGTCAAAGGATTACGATCAAGCGCTCACTTCACTTCAAGAATTTTTCAATGCGGTACAATTTCCGCCGGAGAGGTCAATTACCTGGAGAATCGTTCGACCAATGGTTGTGCAATCTCCGTGAACTTGCAGCCACATGCAGATTTAAAGGTCTTCATGATGATAATTAAAAGATAAAAGACATTTCACCGGAATTAGAAGAATAACTGAATGCTTTGCAGAAAAAATCGATCCCCGGTCTACTCAACAACATTAAATCAATTCTCCAAGGTCATTATTTCTTTCATTGAAGAAAAAAACTGTCGACTAATTTGGAGGCCATACCAAAGGCTATAATGAACAATTATCTACGATACTTAGGCAACCTACACTATAGGATGGCTCTTTTATGCACCAGCAACCTTGGTGTGCATACGGGCGCCCCTCTTCAGATATTTTTCTATCTAGCTCATACAAACTGATATTAATATCATTACTGATTCCTAATTTAAACGTCAAATTTCATGTTAAGAACGATGGAGAAGAATCCAGTCACTTTGACCGTAAAAATCCCTGTCTTGCAAAAAGAAATTGCTTTCAATTTCATGAACTTTTATGATTTCAGAGGAAGAGAAACCTTGCCCTATTTACTTCTGTTGAACATCATCATTACAATTGACAGTATTGGACGAAAAATTATCCGCATTAATTGTGATACTTTATCAAAAAATGCCAAGACATCTCTTTCGTAAAGAGTTCGAGTGGGAAAATCCTGACAACGAATCAGAGTGCCCGGTGGCGCCTTTTCTCTTATACAAAAGCAAATTAGACAATTCTTTTAATGATGAAAGACTATTTTCAAACCCTCTACGAAATTTTGATAAGCAGTGGTAAGCTTTTGTCGGCAAGAATATTCTGGAAAACCTCATGTCTACAATCTTACAAGACCTACAGCTGACCAAACGCAACACAAACCGTTGCATCCGAGTAAACAGTATGAATGTTTTAAAGGAGAAATAGTTTCCGTTAGTGGCTATAAAAATGAGTCTAACCATCACAGGTATGGGAGAAAGCGTCGTGATGAGTCTCATTACAACATGAGCGAATCTTTGCAACTGAGGTTTTCCAAAGCAAAGAAACAAATAGTGTCACTAGGAAAAGGAAAAATAATTGTTCAAGAGAAAAACCCAGCAAGTGATATAACAATAGAGCAATACAAATCAGTGGAACCAAAATTAACCGTCAAATTCTGCGACAAATTTAACAAATGCAACTTCAATGTTGCCTAAACAAAAATGTGGTTGATCTGGACTTTTTTAGTCATTTTTGTTTGTTCTAAAATCTTTAAATAAAAATTCAATGACCTCGTTTTTTCTCATTGATAGCCTTCTTTATAAAGTAAGGATTGATTAATAACTGTTAATTTAAACCAACATTGATATAATTCTTATTATAGTCACACATATTGTGAATCATTGAAATAATCATTGAAATTTATCAGTGGATAGTTTAAAGTTGTAAGTGGCATAATTTGTGTTTTGAAACGAAATTAAATTTCGCTATTTTGAATGTAGAAGACATCACAATGCCAATTAATCAATTTACATGATATCCCGAAGAACTCATTTGCACTGTTGAATACGTTGATTTAGATGAAGATAAATTGAATTAAAGAAATAATAAAGAGACTTGGTGAGAAAATCAACATGCAACCAAACGACCTATTACGTCAAAAAATTTAAGAGCTTTTTAGAATTGAATAGGCTTCAAAGTGCAATTGAAGCAATGCATTTGCGATATTTTAATTTTTATCTTCGGCTTTGGTATGCGAAATATAGAAAAGGAAACAATGAATGGTATGCAGCTTCGACCTTAGTTTGTATCCGAGCGGCTTATTTACAAACAAGCCAATTTCCCCACTATAAATAATATTGCAAATAAGTAGGAAGAGATATTTTTTAATTTAGATTTTCATTTCGGCTCAGAAATGTATCAACAGAATTATAACGTTTGGACAAGACGGCAATGGCAGGAATTTTGTTGATTTAGTGAAAGAAAAGAGAAAAAACTGTAAAAGAGTTAAAAAGTCAAGGATAATTTTAATCTAATAAGGATGCTGTCACTTTCGCAGAAGACGATAATGCCTTTTGTCCCATCTATCTAAATCATTTTAAACGATCATATGGATCATGTAACTTCTTGCAGAACAACAAAAAATATGAAAATTGCAAAATTACAATTCATTGAAACAACAGAGAAAAGAAATGATTTGGAAACAAGTTCACACAATCATAACTCTTTCTTGTATTTGTTTTGTATTTATGAATTGTATTGAGTACATTTCCGGACATTCAAATCAAATGGCAATCGATGATTTAATGTCTGTAATTTTAATTAATAAATTAAGTAATTCATAAATTATATGACTATAATAATAAATTTATATTTAAATGTCTACTATGATTAAAAATGAAAAACAATATTGAAACATCATCAACTATTTCCGAAACAATTTTTTTTTCAACATGACAGTTATATTGAAAGAAGATAGAAATCCTCCTACTTCCAGTAATAACACATTAATATCAACACTTTAACAAATGGGAAAAGATAAAGAAAGCATTTCGACAAAAATTCCCTTTGAAAATTGCGCATAGAGCCAGAAAATAATACGACCCTTGGTTGGTGCAAGGAAAGAAACATTATTGTGTACACAATTATGTACTGAATATTCAATAGAAGAATTACATAAATTCAATCCATAGTTTATCGTAGAAGTACGAGAAAATTTGCAAAAAAAAACTTAGTATTTATTTCATTCATATTGACGAAAAAGTGTTATCCTCTTATGTAAATAACTCATACCTGTGAATTATTAGATTTTCATCGTATTACTAAGTAGTTAATATACGAGTGGCGATATCTATATTAATATTCCTAATTTATATCTATGCATTCGTTATAAAAATAGCAATTTCAGCGGAGAATATTTCAGTGTAGTTCTATTGATTTTCTCACCGCATTAATAATATAAATTTTGAATTAGCGGAGAATATAACTGAATTAGCGGAGAATAACTTTTCAGTTATCTACACTTAAATTAAGCTGAT
>JAUZNC010057571.1:0-12595 GCA_034780395.1 Vannuccia rotundouncinata | reverse complement strand
AAGTAAAGTAAAGTAAAGTAAAGTAAAGTAAAGTAAAGTAAAGTAAAGTAAAGTAAAGTAAAGTAAAGTAAAGCAATCTTTTCTAAATCTTTGGTAAAATATTTTGATATTATTATGTATTATAACAAAATAATTTTTTTTAAATCATTGAAATTGTTACTATTTTACAAAAATTTGACTCTACATTATTTTGTTTGAATAGAATATTGCCGGCTACCATCTAAAAGTAAGTTGTTTTATTTTTCCAACATAGTATTTCAGTACGTTATTAAATAAAAATTATAATATATTAATATAATTAACAACTCCATTTAAGGAGAATAATAAATATTAATTTAGAGAAAACGTTCCTATATTTAATAAACTATATTAAATAAAAAAATTAAGTCGGCAAGATATACTTTTATCACAGACAAACTAAATTATTTAATTTTGAATGATTGCTTGTAATATTTATAAAAACTAAATCTTCAGTTACAATTTTATTTATTTATTAAATAAAATTAGCAGGACAGGAACCACGAAGTGTTATAAATAGTGAGGGGCCCATTTCTAGGGGGGGGGGGGGTTAATTGAGAAAAATATACAAATTCCTATCACTATTGAAAGAAAACGGTCTTGTTATTGGTTTTGTTTTGTCAAAGTTTTGTTATGTTGAGCCGAAAACATAATAATTTAGAATCACTAATGACAAATTTAAGGTTCTTGTCAACTCGACTGAGCTCAGGAATTTTGCTGATGATAACATTTTTTATTGGTAAACTTACAAAAATACAAATGACCAAAGAAAAGGCCCCCGAGATATTAAGCAGACGTCGTCGCACAAATTGGTGAAAACGTTAAAATCAAAAAAGACTCAATTGTCACTGCTTCGCGGTTACATCGCTATATTTGAAATTCACTCTCTGAAATTGACTGTATATAACACTATATACTTTTTAAACTATAAGTTTACGGGAAAGCAGTGAAAAAGCACTTATAAAATATTTTCCTTAATTTTCAAAATTTGTAAGTTCAAATTAGTCAGTGGACGAGTAAATTAAAATTAGTCAGCTGTAATTTCAAATTAGTCAAAGTAAATTCAATTTGGTCAGAAGAATTTATATTGAAAGAAAAAAGTTCAGTTTAGACAAATGTATATTTTAGTTAATTATCAACAAAATACAATGAACATTAAACAGAGCATGAGCTGGTAAACAGTGAATACTCTAGAATATACATGATAAAATTAAGAGTTCTTCTTCACGGAGGCTCATCGAAATATAGGTCATCGTGTGATTGAATCAACGAAAATTTTTTCTTGTTGTTATCTCTAGCAAACGAAGTTCGACTTCATTCTTTTAAATGTGGTTGTTCATGAAATCGCTCATTGATTGGAGGCTCACCTCATTTATCTGCACTATTGAGACAAGATCCTGCCATTTCATTAGTATTAAAAAAAAGTTGAATAATGATAATCAATCTGATTTCCAAAATGAGGAGGATTTTTATATGAACGTTACCGTGGGTAGGTCGTAACCGCCAATAGTTCTTCATTTTATCAAGAGGTTGAGAGATCATTTTTTTCGACATTCCGCTTTTATAAACAACATTTTGAATAAGACCTAGTAGCGGACTAATGGCTAACTAGATATTGTGAGGTTACTTTCTCGTAGACCTTCAAGTTCTACTAAGCGAATAGCTCAATAATAGTAGAGAAACCTCAACTTGTGATTTTTTTAAAATATAAAAACCGCGTGTTTCTCACTTGTGCATTTTGAGTCACGAGAATTTTTATTTCATTTTACTTCAACTCTATTTTTATACATGGTAATTTTTCTTTGATTTTGAACCATACTTGTGCATTTTCAAATACGAAAATTTTTTATTATTTGCAATAAATTTTAATAAATACCACGTGTTTCATACTTGTGTATTTTCAGACACGAGAATTTTTTCTTTGATTTTAAATTTAATCAGACTTCAGATTTTTCTTCAAACGATTTTGAGAAAATTAAAAATAATAAATGTGTGATACGAGATTATTTTAGTAAATACCTAAATTTTAGAAATACTTTTATTTAAACATTGGGTAAAAAATAACAGTTTTTTTGCAAGTAAAAAAATCTCAAAATTTTATTATTTTTTGATAAAAAATTGTAAGCACGCAAGATATCTGTCGTGAAAAAAAATTATTTCCATTTTACTCAAAACACACCCAACAAATATCCAGAACCTTCAACTCGAGAATATTACTACAAACCTAAAATTTTATAAATACATTTAATTTTAAACTAGGAATGGTGCATTTTAGACATAATAATTTCACTCTGATTTTGAACCATCTCAACTATAATATCAATGGCCACTTATAATAGATCATCAGCGCGTTAGCCAATGAAAATCATTATAGTTAGTATATATATTTACATCAAGAAACCAAACATTATTTAAAAGTAAGCGTACTAAGACATGGTAAAAAGTTCGAATCAAAAAGATCACAAAAACCAGAGTCTTCTGCTTCAACAAATTCATCCGAACAACTTTCCTGTGGTCAATGTGGAAAAAAATTCCTTAACTTACCATTTCTCAAAAAAACATCGCACATCATGTTTTCCAGATCACCTACGCAAAATAATCGATTCACACAACACAACCCAGATGTTCAACCTTCGGATTTTTTAATGACAACACGTCTCTAATAAACGAAGCAATTCAAGTTTTGACCGTCTTTGAAATCACAATCGTGCAGCTGAACAAGGAAAGGGAAGAAGTACGAAGAGAGAGGGTTATATTTTCAACAGAGGCAGTAGTTTTAATCAAAGACATCCTCTCAACAATTATTTCTATATTACTTGCAAAAATTGAAATATTTGTGCAAAACGGTAGCAATTGGATTATCTATGGTACAAACTTTTTCGATCTTCGCGTAACACGCTATCACTCTGTTCCATCGCGTCGAGGATATGTTCGTTTATACAAGCTCCCAACACGACTTGCAACAAAACATGCTGTGATCAACATTATTGCTGAAAATAAATAATGTTTCAATATTCACTCTAAGCAGCCTTACACTCTAAAGAAGTTAGTAAACATTTGAGAAACCAACCAAGAGGTTATGAAAAATGGGTAAACAACTATAACTGGAATGGCAACGAATTACCCATAAATGCACGTTAACTACCTTAATTTAAAAGGAAAAATTCTACTCTTACAATAAATCTTTTGGAATGGAGCGAGAAAAATGAAAAAAATTCCCTTCGAGTTCTTCGTCCAGCAAGACGACCATTTGAGAATAAAGAAGAAAGACGAGTTGTGAACATCCTTTTTCTAAACGATTCAGAGCACTATCTCCCAGTCATAACATTGAATAGGCTATTAGGATGTAAGCAGAGACCTGACGGCACGTTTCCTGGGACACAAAAATTTCGCGAACGATGCTTTCAACCCTTTACAAACATGGAGAGGCTTGAAAAACACAAGAAAATTTGTTATTCATATAAAGAAACAGCAATCGAACCAAGTCAACACCGTACAATGGAATTCACTTGATTTGGACTATCACAACGTCTACCCTATGTTGTATATGAAGATATTGAATGTCTTCTCGAAAACTCTTCAAGCAACAAGGAAAACCTATCTATGCACACCCCAGCCGCTTTTGGTAAGCTTCTTGTTCCCCATCCAACACTACGCGATCCTCCTCTTGACATGGGATACATTGAATCTGTAGGACCTGACTGCATATTACGAGCAATGGAAACACTACAAAATTGGGCAATGAGTGTATATCAGTGGAATCGGAAGCACGCTTATCAAAAGGTATTAATGACACCTCAACAATATCGCGTATACCAAAAGACCACATGTTGTTACCTATGTAATATTAATTTGTTTGGTTACAAAGATTATAGAACACGACCAACTAACCGTGGAATTTCGAGGTGCAGCCTGCGTAGAATGTAATGGTATATTGAAACTGAACTGAATTTATCTACCAATATTTTTTCACAATTTTCGTGGCTATGATGCTCATATAATTTGTTAGGCGGCACTGGGGAAGATGAAAGGATGGACATACATTGTTATCCCACAAACAAAGGAGAAACATATTGCATTGACGGCATCATTTCAGGCTGACAAGTATCAACACAAGGTCAAGAATTCAAACCGAATGATTGAGATACCTCCCTATATAAAAATTGAATTCAAAGATAGTCCGCAATTTTTGAATTCATCATTATCGACGCTTGTAAAAAATCTCGATAGTCAGCAACTAAAATTATCCAAAAATGCCATTCCTCCCACAGCACCAAACTCGCTTATTACTGAAAAGGGTGTATTTCCCTACTTCTACTCCAATTCTTTCAGCCGTATAGAGGAAAAAACCTTCCCCCAAAGACAGCATTCACTAATGATTTAACTGAAGGGGAATGCACAGCGGAAGACTATACAAGAGCTAAAACGGCTTGGCACCAACTTTCTTGTCAGACATTTGGTGACTATGCTTGCTTACCTCAAGATGGATGTACACCAGCTGGCGGATGTCTTCGAGGCGTTTCGCGAGCTCACCTTACGAGAAACCGGTTTAGATCCGGCCTATTTCTACTCAGCTCCAGTTTGACGTGGCAGTCTGCTTTTTAAATGACAGGTGCTAAAGTTGAACTCATTCAAGACACTGAAATGTTTACGTTTTTTAAAGAGGTATTCGAGGTGGTATAACATTTGTAAACAAGCACCACTATCAAAAGGCCAATACACCACAAATCTCCAACAACCTTACCTCTAAGTCAGAATTTTACAGATATAATAAAGAACGACGTCTCAGAGAACTCCACTATTTTGATGCAAACAACCTGTATGGAAACGCGCTATTAATGTCACTTTCCACTCACAATTTAAGGGGATGTCGACAGATGAAATAACAACCAAAGATTTTAATACGGCAGATAGAGGATATATTGTGGAGGTAGACCTGCATTACCCCGAATGGGTGCAGGATCTCAGCAGAGATATATTCCATTTGCACCAGAAAAGTGTACCCTCTGCATTAATGAAAATCATTAACCGTAATGGCTCAAACACAGCAGTTTACGGAGGTACAGAAAAACGACTTCTAACACATTATGATAAGACAAAATATATATGCCATGGGCGTCTTCTCCAATTCTACCTTAAACAGGGTCTTCAATTTATTCTAATTCATCGAGGTGTTGTATTTCATCAGGAGCCTTTTTTTGCTAGCTATGTATCCTATAACAGTCAACGACGGCAAGAGTCTACGACATCTTTTGAAAAAGACTACTTACAAGCTAAAATTAAATTCGCTTTTCGGCAAATGCATACAAAATATGAGAAACTGAATGCGTTTCCGTTTATGTAATAATTCAAAAAAAGTGGATTACTCAATCTAGTCGTGGTGATTTTCTGTCTTCTACTATTTTCATCTCTGACCTTGTAGGTGTCAAACTTTGCACAGAAACAATGAAAATTACTAAACCGCTTTACATTGGAATGGCTGTTTTAGAACTCTCCAAATTAGAAATGTACAGACTGTACAACTCAAACAATATTCGGAAATGTTTGGTGGAGAAATCCAAATTCTTGCAGGTGACAACGAATCTTTTTTTTACATCTAACGAACATAAGAACAATCAATCTAATTCCACAAATGGTCAAAGATGGACTTCTAGACACCTCCAAGTTCCCTGAAACGCATCCCTCTCATACAAATGAGTACAAAGCAAAACTAGGTTGCATCAAAGACGAGTGTGGAGGAACACCGCAAATAGAGTGGACATTTCTCAGACCGAAAGCCTACAGTCTACTTTCCTCCACACGTAAAACCCACCTTCGAGCTAAAGGTGTACAACGATGTCTGCTAAACCTTGCGAAAATCCGCTACCGTCCCTATATGCACGCCTACAAACGTCAAAAAGAGTTTTATCACAATCAGCGTCGTCTCGCATCCTCCCTTCACCATATCACAACTCTGTGCTATCGCTAGCGAACCATATCATATTTTGATGATAAGAGAGCATAGATTCTCGTCTGAATCGGAGTTAACCTTATGGTAACTAATCTCTTAACAAAATTGTTTCCTGAATGCTCACATTAACCTCTAAAGCAAATTTATCTTCCACCTCCTAGAGTGGTGGAAGAGATGGTGTTTGATTAGCCTCAATCAACCAATTAGAAACCAGGAGAAGAGTGACGACATCAAAAGCCAATTAGAAATGCAACATGTCAAAATGATTCATCATGCACACACACACACACTTAATAAATATTTAAACCATTAAAATCAACGTTAAAAACAGTTTCATTCACTATGTTGAAGTTGATACATCCTCATCCTCTTCCTTCTCTCAACTAAAACTCTTGGAATGGCAAATTGTAAATCTGTAAATACATCTTTAATGATGAAACAACCAAATCTTCTTCGTCTTCAAGTGGAACCTTGGGGAAATTGACCAAGTATTGTGGGTTGGCTTTCAAAAGACCAGCTGCTTCGAATGACAATACTCGATGGGGAAGGAAATGAATCAAAGAAAACTTTACAACTTCGCTCAAAAGAATTCACAAAAACGTATGGCCTCTGGTCGATGGAAAACAGCGCTTTTCCAACATCACGTGAAAATGACGAATCGCTTAATAAGTCGATTGGTCTCGTAGATGTAGCTGCAGAGAACTCTCTGCGTGACTACATCAAAAACGCCAGTAAATATATTCGAAGCAAACTTGAACCTAATCTTGTTAAACTGGCCTTGAATGGAGGAACACTCATTCGTCCAATCTATAAAGACACTTCTTCCGGGAAGACAGCATGGTTCAAATTCTCTTCAAATTTTGCAGCATTTACTTGGCAGGGCGAACCTATGGATAGCAAAACTATGGAACTAGGATATGGTCGATATCAGTTGGCAATTTGTGCTTCTGGTATATATTTGGGTCAGAATGGAAAAACCGACTATCCTGCTAGTGTTACATTTCGTCTGTCTCAGTTGAGATTTGACAGAGAAGTGAAGTAGACAAACGCGTGCGTTTTTGAAATTGACAGCGAGCTGGATACGATTCCACTCAGTTCGCAGCATGAAGAAGAAGAAGAATAAATCTTATCTTTAAAACTAGCAAAAAATTTATTTCATTTGTGTTTATATATTATTCCCCTTTAGAACTATTGCATCATATATATTTATTCTATTATACGTTGTTGCTGTTGTTGTTTTTAATCTATTTTTATTCTTATATAATATAATCGTCTTATTATTAACAACAAAAGTCTTCATTTTATTCCCCAGTCGAATACTACTACATCTATTATAGATTGATTTAATATTATAGACGTAATAATACTAAAAGTGTAAAAGCTTAATTGAATAAGATAACAATTTAGCGCTATTATATATTGGGAAGAGGAAAATATTATAAAATCTCATTGCCCCAAAAGATAACAAATAATAAAGAAAATAAAACTTTAGGGAAATTTATTTATAATATATGTTAAAGATAAACAGGAATAGTAGTATTATGATATGATAATGAAAAAGTGAATAAGGATACTTTACTAATGGTTGTACAGACAATCTCCAATCATTATAGATAGTTCGAAAAATTCTCCTTATTTCAAATTTGATTTCTGTAATTTATACTTTTTGAGTGGAGGTACTGCTGGTTGAATGATTTCAAGTGACTGAGATTGTAAGTCTTCAATTGACTTCTCCATAGGTTGAAAAGGTGGTGTAGTTGTGGATTTTAAACCCGCGATAGGGATTACAGTTTTCTTTCTACTTATTTTTCTCGCACCTTTTTTAAAATTAGTAATCCCAGCTGATTCGTCAGACAGGAGGCAACTATCAAAAAGTGGTATAGATGATTTAACCATTGGATCATAACAAATCTGTACGACTTGAAGGTGGAGACTGGCAACATGATCACAATTATCATTAAGACCGAAAGAAAAAATACCACTGCATTCAATGAGGAGTTGATATCAACCTGGTCCAGCCATTTCCACTATGTTGCATGGATTACCATCCCAATCAAATCCATGAATATTGCTGTCAATCATTGCATGATAGGTTTCCCCCGTTTTAAAAGTGGGTTGTAGATTAGGAGAAGTGCTTTGGAAAATATTACGGATAGTCTTACATAATCCAGGTGCAACTTCAGGATTATCCAGATAATTGTGAAGTTGTAACTGAGTCTGTATTTCAAACTAACGAATGTTGTCACGAAGGTGATCTCTTGTCTCCGCCTGTGAAGTATCGTTTACTGGTGGATAATCAACTGATTGATCACTGGTAAGGGATTCTCCAAACGAAAGTGTTGCTCTTGAAAAGTATAGCAGCACCGGTAATAGTTTCAAGGTGGATAAAATGATGTGTGTCTTGAAGACACGATGTGAACCTATAATTAAAGGCGGCATTGCTGGGAGTTTATTAGGTTCAATTATGAAGATTGACATAGTTTGTAAATTTGGTGATGATGGAGATATAGTGGGGGAAAGAGAAAGAGAGACGTCCGTTCACCAGTGAAACAGTTGTGAGAATGTATGTGTCCAATCAATCTTTACAATTTATAAAAACTCATGAGTATATATTTCAATTTTATACCTATCCTCCAATCACAATATCTGTAGAATTTTTTCGTCAATTATACAGATTTGAGATGATGATTGAATAAATAGTGTGTTTGGAATTACCTGCTCGAGAGGTTACTACGTTTTGCTTTAATTATTTGTAACAATTATGGTAAGAGATTCCGTGGCAAAGAGTCTGTATTGACTGTATCTTTTTCTGCTATGGCTCATCCGAGAGTCATTTTAAATATGACCAAGGAGAACGGTTCTATTTATGTTTAAAATCCGACTGTCACTATCTAGCAACAATATCTTACCCATTTTCATCTCATAAAAGTCTAAATGAGTTGCATTATCAATGTTGTCAAATAAAAGTAAATAATCATAAAAGTTTGGCACAGACGATAATTCGTGAAGCTCTTCAGCACGGTAGACATGGCAGAATTTTGAAACCTCTAACCTTCTATGTGCCAGTCATACCACCACCAAATACATTTGTGCTTCCACTCACCAGCTCAAGACCACAAACCCTACAGGAAGATTGCGTAGATTTGACATTTATAAACGATCTATTAACCGTAACGTTCGATGATAATTTTCTGAATTAACATTCTCGTTTATTATTATTTATATACATAATTTTTGTTTCATCGTATAGTTGAATTGTAAAACCTTAATAAGATATGTTAAGTATTCTAGGATGCAATCATTCATCAGTTCTGATTGGTTAATACACAATTTTGCGTATGATGGGTTTGTGTAATACTTCAATAGCCAATTACTCATCAGTTCCAATGTAGAGTTCTAATTGGATAATATAGTTATATTCATGACTAAGTTATTGTGGATAACATAATATATTATGGAAAGTTTGAGAGAATTTATTAATTCACACTCATTAATGATGTCTACTTCTTCATCATCACCATCATCTCTTATTTACATTCGACTACGCACGATATAATATTCTAAAACCATTACGGAGTAGATTGAATTCATCATCAGTTGATATAAAAAGCCCCAAAATATTTTCGACAATCTGCTATAAAAATAGTATAGATTTAGAAAGATAATTTCTTGTTCTGCACGAATAAATGATGACCCGTTATATGGGAGCCGTGGGTTTGTGGGAAATCTTCCCCCAAAATTCTTGATTCGACTCAAAGGGTCCTTTTTCAAGTTTCCTCGAACATATGCTTTGCGCTTTTGTAAATCTATGGACCTCTGTGGATTTGAATCCATGCGAATTGGAGCGTTCTTCTTCTTCGGTTCCATTTCATGAGTCCCCCTGTGAAGATCCAATGAAGATTCTTTCGCTTTGTGCTTAATTTGTGTGTCCAACCCTGCCTCGTTCCTTTGCGATTCCACGACCTCCTTTCGACTTTGAGCGTTCCTCTTCAATTGCCCGTCATTAGTTTCTCTGTAAAGATCCGATCAAGATTCGTTTGCTTTGCGCTTTTGTGCACCCAATCCTGCCTCGTTCCTTTGCGATTTTACGACCTCCTTTCGGCTTTGAGCGTTTCTCTTCGACTTAACTTCATGAGTTCCTCTGTAAAGATCCGAAGATTCCTTCGCTTTGCTCTTTTGCGTTCCCCCGTTTGTAAATGACTCGATTCCTGCCTCGTTCCTCTGTGGTCCCATAGCCTATTTGTAAATCGACGCGTTCTCATCACGAGTTCCATTGTGCTTGCCTTCGTCTGAAATAGTGGTGGCTTATTTTTTGAGATTTTTTGTTGCGTACATCCATCTTCTTGATAATTTTATTTTTTGCAGATTTCATTTCTATTTCAGCAAGTTTTAATCTCAAAGCGTTATAGAGTTTTACATCATCGTCATCTTCGGTAGAATTGCCTCCAGAATGAGATTCAAGCTTTTCTTCTTCGCTTGAGTTTGAACTTGAAGTATCTGAAAGCCCAGATATGTGTGATTTCACCATGATGATGAAGAATAAAATATTTAAAGTGATTTTTGTATGGAAATTATGTACTATTTATACTTCATTTAGCGAAAATTTCATAAGATTAGACTAATAATTTAATTTTAAAAATATCTTCCTAGCTGATTCGTTATTGATAAATATCACCTTTACTCTTTTATATCAAATCTTTCTCTCTCTCTCTATACCTTATGAAAATAGAAACTGAAAAATTTTTATAATTGAAACTAATTGTAATACCAAAGTATAATTAATATATATTTTATTAGCAACCAAAAAAACTAAACGAAGTATTATTGTATAATTAATTATAATTATTTTTTTTTCAATTTCTTTCAAGTTTATGAATTAAATAAATTTTTGAGTGTTGAATAATTATTTAATATTTTAGTATTCAAATCTGAGTTCATCTAATAAAATAAACATAGCTATAATTCTTAAAATAGAATTTAATTATAACAAGTTAAATATTTAAAATTTTATTAAAAAATGTGGTTTTATTTAAGAATCATAAATCATATTTTTAGAATTATGAATCATATAATCGCTATATACAGACACAAATTATCTGTATGAACTCATAAGTAATATTATACACTTTAAGTAATCAATTACACATTTCTAGTTGATTAAAGAGAATTATTTGAGTTGTTAGCGAGCAACATATGGTCAATCTCAGCTACAAACTGTCAACATTGTTTGGAAATGACATTAACTTATAACTATATAAGCAATATATTTGCTATACAGACGTGAGTTATAGCGAGGTTAAGCAACAAATTCTCCTAGGGGGGTAAATACCCTGGTGCACTTCAATATTGCCCCACTTATAATTATAGGTAATGCAAAATGCAACAGTTTTAATGTGCGTGGAGACTTATTATAATTGAGATGGTTCAAAATCAAAAAGAAATTATCATGTCTAAAAATAGAGTTGACGTAAAATAAAAGAAAAATTCACGTGACTAAAAATCCACGTGTTATTTACTTGTGGTTTTTATATTTTTAAAAAATCACAAGTAAATAACACGTGGATTTTATTAAAAATGTATTAAAAAAACCAAGTTTCTCTACTACTCTCAATTTATATCCGTTATAGAGGTCGACCATTTGAACGAGATGACATGACTTGGCAACAAATAAATTCACAACCATCTTGGGGGTTTAATTAAGTCCATCTGACATTAACCACTCTGAATAATTTCTTATATATACGCTCAACTTTTCACTAGGGTGTATTCCATTGGATTGAACCAAACGAGAGTTAGGGTTCCAGAACATCTTTAATGATGTAAAATATTCCATCCAAACAGTTATAAAATTAAACAGACCAATTTGATTTTTTTTGACGAAAGGCTCGACGAACTCACTTCACAACAATGGTCAATTATTAATCGGTTTGTGTATGAATAATTTGAGATTATTTTTAACAATATAATACGTGTGGTATTCTTTACGCTGACTAATTTGAACTTGTAATGACCAATGACCAATGTGTTATCGTCGCTGTGAGATTACATCTTCAGGATGGTTCCAACGGTACATCTCTTTTCCTCAAACAAAGAAAATCGAATTGCTGTGAAAATCTAACAAAATTTTAAATTCAAATTACTTCCGTTAGAATTTTTCAAGTTGATACCCTTAAAACTTGCATTCTGATCTGTGTTTATCGTCCGCCCTCGTCTTCAATATCTACAATTTTGTCTTAATTCAGTGATTTTCTCCTCGGGAAGACTTCTATAACATAAAGTATGTCGATCAGATTTCAAATAACAGGAAATTTGAGTTAAAGAATAGCAGAATGGAGGCCAATATAACATTCATTTACGAAAATGAGACTAAACCGGAGCTATAAATGTTGTTAAACTGTATGATAAATATATACAACATCAGCCCGAATCCAATGGTCTTGATTATTCTACGTTTTATTTGACGCACGTAGGACGCATCCTACCTCAAATTTCTGGTATAAATCATCCCCTATTATTATTATTATTATTATTATTAAACAACTGAAGTAAAATTTGAATACAGAAGATATCAATTGTTATGTAAAATAAGTTGTCAGATATGCCGTTGCATTGCCAGCCTCGCGATGT
>JAUZNC010057570.1:0-12596 GCA_034780395.1 Vannuccia rotundouncinata | reverse complement strand
AGAGAAAGAGAAGAGACTGACGACCAGTACTTGACTTAAGTGAGAGACCTTGACTTGAGTGACGACTTGTGAGAGAATTTGCCAAAAAGTTACGAGAGACTTGAAATGAAATAGCCAGTAGGAGAGAGAGAGATATACAAAAAATGGGAGCTCCTTATATATCATAATAGTCGATAAAAATTTAACTCTGAATTCACTTGTGTCTGAATGACCTAAGTGCAGAGTTGACTTATTGCAAAAATTATAACTCTAAGTACAGAGTTTACTTAGTGCAAAAATTTTAACTCTGAATTAACTGGACTCCAATTGGCTGAGTATTTAACTAGTAAAGATGGTCAAAAGATATTTAGTATAGTAGAACGCAAAGTGTTGCACATATCGCCTTTAACTATATTATACAAATTTGAATTTCCCTCAAAAATGAAGAATTTCAAAGTTGTCTAAAAAATAACGCGTATTAAACCACACAAATTTGAATTTTCCACAAAAATAAAGAATTTTCTAAAAAAAGTCACGTGACCTCAAAATAAAAAAATCAAATTTTCTCATATGAAATATAGTAACTTTCGCCCCTAAAATTATTGAAATCCGTTACTGTGTTGATAAAAATCAAATGTATTGGTAAAATTCAATAAGTGTACGTCAGGTATCGATGATAATATTTAAGGTATTGATGATGATATTTAATCATGTTTTTAATAGTATAATTAAATTCTCAATATGTGATATAGTACAATTAGCCATTAAAAGTATTGAATTCGGTTACTGTATTGGTAAAATACAATGAATTGTTAAAAATTAAGGTAAAAAATTTAAAAGAGCGATAAAGACGTCTTCCCAAGGGTTTAGGCCTTATATCCGATTTTACTTTTTTACCCTTTTTCGCGCGAAATTCAAAATTTTCCAAAAATTCACAAAATTAAAACAAAATATATATATTTTTTATTAAAATGTTATTTTAATAATAAAAAATAATTTTTTTTTCAAATTTTTAAATTTCAAAAAACTTTTATTTTTTCAAAATTTCAAAAATTCACGTAATGCCAAAAATTTTAACTATGAATTAAATGGACACCCATTGGATAAAAAATTTACTATTAAGGGTGCGGAAAATATTTAACTAGCAAGGGTGAGGGAAAGCTGATGCCAAGTGCATTTACATTAAGCCCTATGAGAAAATTTACGGACAAAGAATGGGGGGTGGCTTGGATATATCCCTTCCATACTACTTATATTGCAACACATTAAAATAGTCAGGAAATAGTTTTTTCAAATGTAAAATGGTACTAACAGTACAAATCCTGATTAAAAGGTGCCCTAGATCTAGTAAAGGGGCATCATATATATGTATATGTATTTTACTAATTAATAGATATTTTTTAAAAAAAGCCTAATTTATTTATATAACAATATGTCCATATTAATAGAAGGGCCATATTAACATTATGTATTAAATATAGTTTTTACTATATAACAGATTAGGTTCAGAATGGTTCAATATTTCAAAATTTGTAATATTTAGAAAATAAAAAAACTTAGAAAATAGAACATAAAAATATTATAATGAAGAACCATTTTTCTAAATAGGAGAAACTGGATTACTTCGATGTCTTTTCCATACAATAGGTACATACAAGGTTGTTAACTTTGCCACATTTTCAGATATTCGAATCGCCTGATTAAGCGTAAGGTCAAGGCGTGATTAATAGCGTCACTTATTTTGACAGTATCTGAATAAGAGCGTAACAAAGGACTGATTAAGCGCGTCACTGAATAAAGCCGAAACTATAAATCCTGATTAAGAGCGTCATTGGAAAATCGTGATTAAGAACGTAAATGCAAAATCCTGAGTATGAGCGTCAATGAAAGGCATTGAATAAGAACAGCAATGAATAAATGTGCTATTTCTATATACATTTTATGGGTTAAACCCTAGATGGTTCTTACTTTTAAACCAAAGCTCTTATTGATCCTAAATTTAGGTTGACTTATAATGCGATTGTACATGTACGATTATGGTGTTCATTTTTCTCAAATAGAAATTTTATATTTAGAAAATTTTAGCACTTTAAAATGTTACAACCATAACACCGAGCTAAACCTTTAAAAAGACTCGGTTTAAGAAAATTCTTTTTGGAATCTCTTAGTGTACACTATATCGTTTCTTTATCTTTTCTTGACGCTTCTATTTACACTTCTTTCAAATATGCATAGCTCTGATCCATTTCTGAAGCTTAAGAGTTATTCAATTACAACATTATTTGCTGAATATATTTAAACCAAATTATATTGATATAACACTATATTGATTTTAGAAAAATAACCACGAAGAACGATTTTAATCCTTTTTCACTTCTTTCTGCATAACTGACTTTTTAAAATAACATTTATCCTAAATATAGTCTATTTAACGTGCCTGAAATATAACTTTCAAGAAAGTTTATGAACTAATCAGTTTTTAAAAAACCACACATTTTAAATATTAAAAATTATATAGGATATATATAGAACTATATATATTAACATCATCTTCAACTTTTTACAAAACCATATACCTAAATGCATTAAAAGTTTGTGATTTGTTTGACCCACCAGGTTATCTTAGACAAGTCTTCATAATATTTATAACTTGTTATACATACTATTTTATAAAAATATTTAAAATTTTAATAGTACAAAAAATTGTTTATAAAAATGGTGACTGCCGTGTAATACATACTCCGTCGTATAAAGCTCGATGTCAAACCTACATGTCTCTGTAAAGCAAACTTAGTGAATTCACCTAGAAACTCTGCGTAGAAAGATTAACATACCGCACTGCAAATACTCTTAATATCTTTCCTCATTATAAGCAAAGGATTTTGTACGTTTTTTTAGCTAAATTACTCCTATAAACAACATGTTACTCTGTAAATGTATTTTATAAACCCAAAATCTATAATATGAGCAGATGACGTAAACTAAATACATCATAACTATATGTATAAATATATTATCAAATTCAATATGTTGAAAATATTAAATAGGAATATATACCATAACAAGTTCATACAGACATATATGTATATATTCACTCTATAAATGTCAGTTTTTAAAATGTTTATTAAAATATAAAGAATGCGACTTTACAAGATAAAAATTTTATAAACCCAAAGGCATAAAAAATAATACATATTCGTTAAATTGAAAAATTCAACAATAGATAAACGAGGAGTTGGCTTAAATTCGGTGCAACAGAAATATTTGTATTGTGAAGGGGTATAAACACAAATACAGCCGTATCATTTAGGTAAAAACCTGCAGTGTCGACTCATTCCTACTCATTCCGAGTTGGTCATGAAAGTTCGGATATTAGTTTAAACATAACATAAAATCATATTAATTGAAATTATTGTAATGTTTTTTTCATGTTATTTGGTCTAAAATGAAATCAAAATGTATATAAATGTCATCTATATAGTTCATTTGTAGGAATTTGCTAACACTGCAGGTTTTAACCTGAATGCCACAGCTGTATTTGTATAGTAGGTATACACATAGGTACAACACACAATTCAAATATTTCCGTTGCACCAAATTCAAGCCAACTCCTTGATTATCTATTGTTGAGTTTTTCAATTTAAAGAATGCGGCTTTATAGGTTAATAATTTAATAAACCCAAAGGCACTAAATATAAAATATGTAAGACATATTCGTTAAATTAAAAAACTCAACAATATATAAACGAGGAGTTGGCTTGAATTTGGTGCCACGTAAATATTTGTATTTTGTGTTGTACCTATGTGTATACCTACTATACAGATACAGCTGTAGAATTCAGGTAAAAACCGGCAGTGTCGACTCATTCCTACAAATACACTATATAGATGACATTTTACTTTTATATAAATAATTTTTGATTTAGACCAAATATTAAAATTTATTGCCATATTTAAACTAAGATCCGAGCTTTGATGACCAACTCGATCACATAATCATAAAAAATGGAATGCTAATTCTTCGAATAAAATACTAAGATCATAATATTATATTTAAAAGCCTAATTTTAATTTATATAAACATCAATGGACACACTAATATTACATAAAGCAAATCAATAGTGTCCCTATAGAATTAATTTAATTTTTTATTATACATTAATGTATTAACATTAAATGTTAGTAGTAGGCAAAGAAATTTATCAGTAGTTTTTAAATTAACTTTGAATCTAAATGGCAACCAATTACTGACAACTAAATTCTATCTGAGGAGAAAAAATTATAAAAATGAAGAGATAACATTATGCAGACAAACAAAAAATCTTTCAATATTAATTGTAACACTAATTTCATTCTAATGACCTCTTGATCATTCTGAGAGATCTTTTAGAATACAATATTATAATATTTTTTCTTATTGTTTTCCGTTAATTATTGATCATATAACTATTTGTGATGGATTTTTTATGAAAACTTTTGGTTTCAGTATATGGAAAGCACTCTTTCTTCAAAGTAGTAGGAGAGGACGAGGTCTGTGACACTTTATCTGGCTTCTGATTGGTCGAGAGTACAAAGTCCCACCCCACCCCTACTCGGAAGTATTTTTTTCCCACTTACCTTTGCTAGTTAAATTATTTTCCGCACCTTTGCTAGTTAAATTTTTACGCACCTTTGCTAGTTAATTTTTTATCCAATAGGTGTCCAGTTAATTGAGATTTAAAATTTTTGACATCACGTGACTTTTTTAAAAAATTTTAAAAATTTGACAAATTTTGAAAAATTTGTAAAAATTTTGAATTTTTATTATTAAAATATCATTTTAATTAATAAAAAAATATTTGTTTTAATTTTGTTTAATTTTTGAAAAATTTTGAATTTACCCGCAAAAAGTGAAAAAATGTAAATTGGATTTAAGCCCTAAACCCTCGGAAAGACGGCTTAAACGCTCTTTTAAATTATTTGGCTTGATTTTTAACATTTCACAGTAACCGATTAAAATAATTTTAATGGATAATAGTGCTAAATTGTGTATGGAGAATTCGATTATACTATTTAAAAGTTGATTAAATATAGTCATCGATACCTGAAGTACACTTATTGATTTTTACCAATACACTGATTTTTATCAAGACAGTAACCGATTTCATTAATTTTAATGGCTATTAGTACTATATTGTGTATGCAGAATTCGATTATGCTATTTTAAAGTTGAATAAATATAGTCATCGATACCTGACGTGCACTTATTGATTTTTACAAATAAACTGATTTTTGTCAAGACAGTAACCGATTTCGTTCATTTTAATGGCTAATAGTACTATATCGCATATTGAGAATTTAATTATACTATTAAAAACATGATTAAATATCATCATGAATACCTTAAATATTGACATCAATACCTGACGTACACTTATTGATTTTTATCAATATATATGATTTTTATCAACACAATACCGGATATCAATAATTTTAGGGGCGAATTTTACATTATTTCATATTAGGAATTTGATTGTTCTTTTGAGGTTACGTGACTTTTTTAGAAAATTCTTCATTTTTGCGGGAAATTGAAATTTGTGTAGTTCAATACGCGTTATTTTTAGACAACTTTAAAATTCTTAATTTTTGTGGAAAATTCAAAATTGTATAGTATAGTATAGCTAAAGGCGATATGTGCGACACTTTGCATTCTACTATAGTAAATATGTTTTGACCACCTTTACTAGTTAAATTCTCAGCCAATAGGAGTACAATTAATTCAGAGTTAAAATGTCTGCACTAAGTAAACTCTACACTTCGGTTTCCTGCTCCAATATACTTTTGTTTTCCCCACCTTTACGAGTTAAATTCTCAATCAATAGCAGTCCAGTAATTCAAAGTTAAAATTTTTATCGAGTATTATGGTATAAAAAGAGGTGTGTGAGTTTATGTTTTCATTCACATTTTTTGCGGGCTCCAGAACTGTCGTGTGTATATCTCTCTCTCCTGCTGGCTATTTCATTTCAAGTCTCTCGTATCTTTTTGGCAAGTTCTCTCACAAGTCGTCACTCATGTCAAGATCTCTCACTCAAGTCAAGTACTGGTCATCACTCGTTGCAAAGTCTCTCAAAATTATTCAACTCCCTATCTCTGTCGACTCACAATGGCGCCTGCATCAGATTTTATTGTCGAGGCTACATTCCAGCCTAAGAAACCGGCTCTAATACGTCAAAATGCAATGAGCTTCCATATTGAAGAGCAGTCTTCTTCGCTACCTGCATCACCTTTGATATACTTCACAACCCCTCAGAAGACATCACAAGCACCCACCCCATCCACAGATCATATTTGTTTAGGCAGATGTGGAAAAAATATACCTTTCCATACACAACTTTGCGAAAAAATAAATTGTCCAAATATGAATTAATTTTATACAAGACTTATTGTCTAAATGAAGGCTATATCAATTTTACTATAATATTCTACTATATAAATCAGATTGTTTAAAATCCTCAGCCTAAATTTTTACTTATTTTTAATGATTCAATAACAGATTTCCTCAATTTCGTAAAGATTTTAATAAATTTTTAATGAATTTCTGCAAAACTAAAATAGTAATGATTAATATTTATCATATTTCTTAGAATTTCACTAATTTGAATGGCTAATAGTACTATATTGTGATGGAGAATTTGAATATGCAATTAAAGGTTGATTAAATATAGTCATCAATACATGCCGTACACTTATTGATTTTTATCAATACACTGATTTTAGCAAGACAGGAACCGATTTTATTAATTTAAATGGCTAATAGTACTATATAACATATGGGGAATTTGATTTTTTATGGGATAATGTGATTTTTTAGAAAATTCTTTATTTTTGCGGTGAATTCAAATTTGTATAGTTAAACGCCATTTGTTTCAAATACTTCTAATATTTTGTGCAGTCATTTAAGAAATGTATTATTGCCCAGGAGCCATGCCCAAATTTCTATTAGTTAAAATGCATACATTATTAATGTTTCAACCTTGTGAGTCATCTAAGTATTCTGATAAAATCCTCCTACGCATTACAGTCATTCCTCGTAGAGGGTGAGATATGATTAAGCAGAGAATGAACAAGAAATTTCAAGCTTTTCTATATGAGTCCTCTAAGAAGAATACATTCACATGGAAATATGCCTGCCCAGATGAAAATCCCGATACAGTCTTATCCATCCTGAAAAATATAAAATGCGTTGGATATGACTCATATTAAATCGATATAACTCAAGACTATTCCGGCTCTTTTCAATTCAAAGAACTTGTCAAATTTTTCAAAAAATGAATCAACTTAACATAGGATTTTCTAAAGAGCAAACATTCATAGAATCAGACATGAAGAATTCCAAGGGAAATACATGTTTTATATCGAAAGATCCTATTTCAGGCAATCGAAAGAAAATTTACCTAAAATTCCCACAGATGTTACAATCCGGAAAAGTTAGGGAAGATTTAGGAAATCGATGGTTTGGATGGGAAAAGAACTCTAAGAAATTTATGAATTCTCGAGACGAATCTCCCACACGTGGCTTCTCAAGGGTGGTGATAAGTGTAACCTGTCATCGCGGAACAATTCCAACCATGGAATATTTAAAATTACAGTTGGAAGGATTCCTTGATTTTATCCCCTCTCATCTAAGTTGGTGTACATCTCATGAAGCTATGTGGAAATCATTTGCGGATAGTTTTAATCACACTCTGATTGTGGTTGATGAGTGCTATAGGTCAAGCGAGAGCGAACTAGGTCTGGCTATTATAATCTATGGCTACAATAAAATTACAAGAAACCTAGTCGGCTTTACAATGAAGAACTAGTCAGTACGCGGACGACAAATTATTGCGCGATTCACTTTATCGAGTTCACTCCCAATCGATATCATCACATTATCACCTATCTCGAGAAGACTTAAGGAGGATTGGGTGGATATAACCGGAGTTCGATATATGAAAGAGATGGTGAAAAATAAAGAGGACGTTACATATTTCACCGACAAAAACGGCGCTTTCAAGTGTGTCCCTAAAATGAGCCAAGAGTATCGGGAAAAAATGCGGCTTTAGTGCTCACAAGAATATAAAACCTTTTATTTCCACCAAATAATTTCAAACGAAATCAATCGTACCAGCCAAGTTTCACCTTGAAGCTGAGCTTGATGTAAAATTACCTGATCAAAACAATTTCTATCTAATGATGTATACGTTCAAAGTAGGCCACTATTGGCAGCATCAAATTCACCTTTATCATCTATCATGGAAAATGCGAATGAGAACATCATGGAAATAACTGAGTCAACATCAACAGAGGGTAATAATAATTTACTACTATATCACTCCAAAACACTTGCTCAGCCATTGAAAATGCTGTCAATTGAACAATATAAAATTATGAAGCTGAGGAAGCTGAGGAAGATCGATCGAGGCTATTATGATATTCTCTACATTTACACTAGTACTACACCTCTCCAATATCCGGGACTCTTAATCAATCATCAAGGAGCACTATGTGTTACATATTGCAACGAACAATTACGACAGCAGCTATCCACAATGAAGGATACGGTTTGGCTTTTAACATTATAAAAAATTTGTGCATTAGTAGTCCGTAGCCACAAAAGGAAACCTGGCGGTGTTTTTATCAGTGATGTAAAGTTGGTATTTTAAATAGATCCTCTCTAAACAGGAAAATATTCTTAACGAGGGCAATATTTTCGAAATCACAGCAATTCTCTATAAACAGGGCAATAATCTTAACATGATCTTAACATTAATCTTAATAAATATCTTGTTTACATTTACTGATTCTATTAATCTTTGATCATCATCTATACAATCTGCATGTAACTATTATTTGTAAATACATTATTCATCTGTAATGCTCTTTGAGCCTGTCCATTTGCAAATAAAGCTTATTTTTATTTTCTCAAAATCATGACAATCATATGCTTTGTATCTTTTAAGTAGGATTTTATAAGTTTTCAAATGACATCCGTTACGTTCTCATAACATGAGTTTTTAATAGATTACACAAATTACTTTTAATTGAGTATGGTCAAATACCGTGTAAAACTACACTTTGCTAATTTAAATTCATCACCAACATTTTTAATTCTCGTTCTTATTCATTCAGTTTATATGATGCGTAGGAGGTATATTATAAAACTTCTTCCTACTAATAATGATGACTCACTTAGAAAAGCTTAAAATTTCATGTCCATTCTCTGCTTAATCAAATCTCACCCTCTACGAGGAATGACTGTAATGCGTAGGAGGATTTTATCAGAATACTTAGATGACTCACAAGGTTGAAACATTAATAATGTATGCATTTTAACTAATAGAAATTTGGGCATGGCTCCTGGGCAATAATACATTTCTTAAATGACTGCACAAAATATTAGAAGTATTTGAAACAAATGGCGTTTAACTATAAAAATTTTAATTCACAGCAAAAATTAAGAATTTTCTAAAAAATCACATTATTCTTATAAAAAAAATTCCCCATATGTTCTATAGTACTATTAGCCATTTAAATTAATGAAATCGGTTACTATCTTGCTAAAATCAGTGTATTGATAAAAATCAATAAGTGTACGTCAGGTATAGATGATTATATTCCATCAACTTTTAATTGCATATTCCACTTTTCCATCCCAATATAGTACTATTGGCCATTCAAATTAGTCAAATTCTATAAAATATGATAAATATTAATCATTGCTATTTTAGTTTTGCAGAAATTCATTAAAACTTTATTTAATCATTACGAAATTGCTGAAATCTATTATTGACTCATTAAAAATAAGTGAAAATTTAGTCTGAGGATTTTAAACAATCTGATTTTATGGAAAGTGAAAATATGAAATGATTAAAACAACATTTATTGAAAGGGTTGAAGAAGCATTTAGATGGGATAACAAAAACACAATATAAATTCAATATATAGCAGAATATTATAATAAAATTGATTTAACTTTCATTTAGACAATAAGTCTTGTATAAAATTAATTCATATTTGGACAATATATTTTTTCGCAAATTTGTCTATGGAAAGGTATATTTTTTCCACATCCGCCTAAACAAATATGATCTGTGGATGGGGTAGGTGCTTGTGATGTCTTCTGAGGGGTTGTGAAGTCTATCAAAGGTGATGCAGGTAGCGAAGAAGACTGCTCTTCAATATGGAAGCTCATTGCATTTTGACGTATTAGAGCCGGTTTCTTAGGCTGGAATGTAGCCTCGACAATAAAATCTGATGCAGCCGCCATTGTGAGTCGACAGAGATAGGGAGTTGTATAATTTTGAGAGACTTTGCAATGAGTGATGACCAGTACTTGACTTGAGTGAGAGATCTTGACATGAGTGACGACTTGTGAGAGAACTTGCCAAAAAGTTACGAGAGACTTGAAATAAAATAGCCAGCAGGAGAGAGAGATATACATACACACGACCGTTCTAGAGATCGCAAAAAATGTGAATGAAAACATAAACTCGCACACCTCTTTTTATACCATAATACTCGATAAAAATTTTATCTCTGGATTAACTGGACTGCTATTGATTGAGAATTTAACTCGTAAAGGTAGGAAAAACAAAAATATCTTGGAGCAGGAGACCGAAGTGTAGAGTTTACTTAGTGCAGCAATTTTAACTCTAAGTAAAGTGTTTACATAGTGCAAAAATTTTAACTCTGAATTAACTGGACTCCTATTGGCTGAGAATTTAACTAGCAAAGGTGGTCAAAACATATTTACTATAGTAGAACACAAAATGTCGCATATATCGCCTTTAACTATACTATACAAATTTCAATTTCCTGCAAAAATGAAGAATTTTCTAAAAAACGTCACGTAACCTCAAAAGAAAAATCAAATTCCTCATATGAAATATAGTAAAATTCTCCCCTAAAATTATTGAAATCCGTTACTGTGTTGATAAAAATCAAATGTATTGGTAAAAATCAATAAGTGTTCGTAAGGTATTGATGACAATGTTTAAGGTATTGATGGTAATATTTAATCATGTTTTTAATAGCATAATCGAATTCTCCTTACACAATATAGTACTAATTGCCATTAAAATGAAATCGGTTACTGTCTTGCCAAAAATCAGAAAACTGCCCACTACTGACCACTACTTAAAAGTATGAAATCAATTAATTAGTTATTAAAATACATTGACTTTATTTGTTAAAACATGACTGCTTAGTGAAGATGGGTCTCATAAACAGCAGAGTTGAGCCCGTAGTGGAGGTAATGTCAATAAAATAGAAAGATTTCTCCTAAGACTGGACACAGCGATGAGGACCCACCTTGATGTGCGGGATTATAGGCATAAATCTTGCCTCAATAATAAAATCTGATGTAGAAGCCATGATGAGAGTTAAGTGTAGACTGACCGAAAGACAACCGTCAGCTAGCTCGTAAGAAACGTCAATGAGATGAGTTACTCCGCGCAAACCTTCTAATATAAAAATGATACTTGATTCCCATTAGAGAAAAAAATGGGGTGGGTGGGGGATCCTCTCAACCAATCAGAAACCAGGAAAGGTGGTTTGGAGTCACTCCTTTCCTACTACTCTGATGATACAATTTCCATCGCTTTCGGACTATAATAATATATCCATTTGATTACAGGTCCGACCATCAAATGACGTTACGATATATAACTTTCGCAGATGTTAATGGATGATGGAGTTAGTCACAACGAGTTCATTGGAAATTAAGAAATCGAGTAGCCTCTGTCCAGGTAGTTTTGTTCACCCAAACCATATCGGACACACCACTGATTGCTTCCTATCCGAAGACACATGCGCTATCCACTGTGCTAACTATTCAATTTCTATTATGCAGTCAATAGATATATTTCATTTTTATAAAAGAATAAAATTAAATGGGAACAATAATTATATTTCTTTATAGCGCCACAAATTGTTGAAAAATCTGTCACGAAAGAAATGTCCACTTATGTCTAATATTTTTCCAGAATTGTAAAGACTATACGTTCATCTTTATTATCAAAATCGTTTACAAACAATCGAAGATTCAATTTGTCTGTAATCACTCTTTGGGACATTATAGAAATATGAATTATCTATAATATTTTGTCATTGATGAGGGGCTTTGGGTTATCAACTCAACAAATGTCCTTACTATTAATGAAAGGCTCAAAAATCGATGCACCTTGTTTATTTCATCTTTCAATGTATACCGGGGAGCCAAAATCAAGTATAAACTGCAATGCCGAAAGAGCAAGTACGTATCTGTATCCTATAAATTTTAAATACCTGACTGAGCATATAGTAAATATGATTTATAGGATGTATTTTACAATTTTTTAATATAGAAGTCTTTTGTTGAAGTATTATAAGAAACGAATGTATGTGGCTTTGAAAATGAAGATGTTAAAAAAATTATTATAAGAAAGTGAAAAAGACAAAGGTATACAAAGACAAAGGTAAAAAGACAAAGACATACTTATATTATTGTTATACGCTTTATGTTCGTAATAAACACATTTTAATGTAATGAAATATTTTTTATTATTTTTGTAAATATTATTTTTAATTTTTCGGGTATATATGTGTGCTCCCCTCTG
>JAUZNC010057569.1:0-12600 GCA_034780395.1 Vannuccia rotundouncinata | reverse complement strand
AGAAATTTCAAATCCACAAATATTTAGAGAAGAAATTCAATTGATGAGAATATATTCATATAATTACAGAAAATGATATAACAACACTAAGTTTGTAAATCTTGAATGTAAGATGAAACAATCTATAGAAAATATTACAGAATGATATGTTCAGACCTGACAACCACTTTCAAAAGCGAAAGTTACCTTAAAGAAAAATCACTGAATAATTTAGAGAAAAGGCAATTTTAGGTACATATTATATGAGACTACTAAATTAATACTTTTTTGAAAATAATTCACCTAATAATACAAAAATAAAATTACAGTCATCCTTGACTAATCCAAAGATTATTTTTAATATTTCTAGAAACTAATTATGCGCAAAACCAGTTATGTACACAAGACACTGATTGTTACTTTATATGGTAACATCTTACATACACTACAATATCTTCATCTCTGCCAATGTAATTTGACTCCTAATCTCCGAAGACGCTATCGGATGCTCCTGGGAATAGTGCTTAAGAAGTTGCTGACAGCCACGATTCACCGCGATGTGCTTCTCTCGTTCCCGTCTGAGCTCCAGTGTCAGCTGGTCCACTTTGGCATAGACAGCTTTCAACTCTTCGGCCTGTGTCAGGGTGGCTGTGTCAACGGCAAGTTCTGTCTTCCTGGCAAAATCCTGCATAATGCTTTCTGTCCGCGCCTGTGAGGATCACAAAGATTTTATCAACTGTGCGCATTCAAAAGAGAAATGAATCTCCGAATCTCTTACTTTGATCCTTTTATTGTTCTGCTCCAATCGCACCATCTTCTCTCCTTTAGACTCCAACTCTCTCCTCAATTGGGCTATTTCGGTCTGGCGCTGGATGAGCTGGTCTTCCAGGTGTGAGCACAATGCACCTCCCCGCTGCGTGTGATCTGATAGGGCCTCAGTGAGGATGTGGAATCGATCGTTGGCCTTGACCGCCTCGCTCAGGGCCGAGCGTTTCTTGGTCAGCTCTTTGGACTGACTTTTGCACTTCCGCTCCACTTCCTCCAGCCTGTGTTATCAGGCGAAGGACAGTTGGAAATCGTGTTTACATTACAATGATCACACCGAGGACTATATTTACCTTTGGCTTTGTTCCATAGTTAGCGCTCTTAACTTCATGTTCTCCCCCTTCACATCCTTTACATACTTTCGCATCATGTGGACCTCTTTCGTGTTCCAAATGCACTCGTCAGTTTGCGTGGTGGCCTCTCGAATATTCAGGAGTTTGTCGGCAATCTCGTTGATCTCGGCATGAACCAATTCTAGATCAGCCCGAGGCCTGTACACCCGTCTCACACCTTTCTGTTCACGACGCCAGACGCGTCGGTAAACATTGGGTTCATCAGAAGTGGGATCACTGCGCGTACAAGTGTCTTCATCTTCGTCACCAGAGTCTCGGGGAACTTCATAGTCTAGCACACCATAACGGGGCTGGAATAATGTTTCCCACCAGTCCCCCGTGAGTTTTGGGTGTGTATCTTCCGGGTTCTTGAGAGGAACTTCTTTCTGGAAATATGGAAAAAAGACAGGTCTTGTTATGATGAATGAATGCATTTTAGGGCATTTTGTGAAAGAAATCTAGAAAACTCATTCCGGATAATTTGTGTTATAGGTATTATAGGTATATACATAATTAAAGTTTATTTACATAAATATATGGGAAAATTGATTTTCACAGGTAAAAGTAAAAAACACAACAAATATATTTATATAATTATATATGCAAACTTATTAAATCTATTAGAAAAAGAGTAAATTTTTGATTTATACATATGTATGTACAGACTAATACTACAGATATTTAGTAACTTATAAACTACTATTTCATAGTGAATGACATTTTTTATTAGACCTGTTTCCTTTAATTAACATAATTAACTTTTAATGTTGATATGACAAATACAAAAAAAAACATTGGAGAAAAATACAATTTTAAAATTAATTGAAATACTAATTTGAAATAATTTTATGTTTAGGAAAATGTGTGTTAATTATGTGAGATGCCAGTCGCCATTTCATTTCAAAATATAATTATATATATATTTATAGCTAATCTAAGCAGTATAAAATCGCAAAACTGTTTTTTAAGGATATATACTTTAAAAGTATGTACTATATAATATAAATTTATAATAGGAAAAAAGTCAATTTTTATCATATAGTTAAAATTAAATAGTTTCACACCTGGATAGGATATATGATATAAGATATAAGGAATATATTAATATATTTTTTAAATATTTCAGATCTAATATCCTTGATTTATTTTTAATTTCATAGATAGCATAAATCAGTGCTGCCACTCAGTGTCCTAATCAAAAAATTTCAGGATTAAACAAGTCAATGAGTGGAGTAGATGAATATAAACATCTGACATCAACAACATACTATACAATTTATATGAAAATATAAACATTTTTGAACATAAATTATTATAATAACGAAACTTTGGCTAACCTTTTGAAACTTCAGTTCAGAACTCTTGGACAGATCAAGTACATGTATTAAAAATCAAATGGTTAACCAAGAATTTCACTTAAGAATTTCAAAATATCAAACATGTACAAAAAACCGCAGAAATCACAGATTTCTAAAAAAAATTGCAGCAAACCCTAAAAATTGCAGCTGATATCAAATATCTAATTTAATAATTAAAAGGGTTCTTTAAACTATCTGATTTTTTCAAATCTGAACTTACATTGTTAATATATGTTTCATCTAAATTATTTTAGGACTAGATAAATGTCAGTGGCAATTGAAATATATATTTTATGAATTTGAATAGTAATTCATAAGTTTTTGTAAGGTGTGTAAAATGTTTGAATAGACACAAAAGTGACATATGCATAAACAATAATAATTATACATATAAATAGTTATATCAAACTATCACATTTAATGAAACCAAAAATATCTGTAATAATTTTCAAAATAAAAACAAAATATACACACAATCATTAACAACTTTTTGATATTATAATTACTTATTAGAATAGATTCAACTAAATGTTTTGTATGAATTGTGTAGCATAATGAGAGATTTATTATTGAACTGTTCAAAAGTTTCCTAATATATTTGTTAAATTTAGAAGATTTTTTAAAATTAAATCTAGGACAGAAAAACAGAAAAGTGACTGTGTCTTGTATAAGCAAAAGAATGTTCCAATTATTTTGTATATTTAACAATGTAACTGCTAATACAAAATTTACCAAATTTTTATACTTACTGTTATTATTACTCATTTTACAATTTTATAAACCAAAATTATTTAATAGAAAATTATTAACTAATCAATTGTTTCATTAAATTTGGTGTTTTGTCCATTTAGCTTCCAAATATATTTATGTATATTCTACTATTTATGCAATATTTTTGAAAATATTATCTACTTTGACTTTATTTTTGCAAAGTACAATGACATAAACAAAATTACAAGTTGCAAAATTTTTGAAAAAATTTTTGAAAAAATTGCAAAAATTTGCTGCAATTAAAAACTTATTATAAAAACAATTCATAATTTTATTTTTTGTCTTAAATCTATGGAATGGACCAGATGATGAATGAGTAGTGAATAAGTAGTCATGAGGTTCCATTCATAACTACCCTGTATTTGAGTCCATCATTTTAGTCCATCTTCTTCCTTTCCAGTATATACTGAAAAGGCTACCCAATAGCCTAAGATGGCATCACACAGGCACCCAATCTTTATGCTTCACTTTATAGGTTTTGAAGTCATACTGTAGTTGCATAATGACTAAATCAACTGAATAACATTATACATAATTAGATGACATAAAAATGGCCATTTATACCTGAAAATATATAATAAACCTATCTATTAGAAGTTGTCAATTATGAGTTGAAATGTTTGGAACAAAATAAAAGGTATATTGAAAAAATAAATTTAATTAAATATGAAACTTAAATTCATTGCTTTAAAGTTATTAGTTGCAGATGTTGGTGGAAATAGGAAGAGGACATGGATGACTGTTGTGAAAGCAAAAGGGTTACAATCATTATGATGATATTTGACAAGCTCTTTATATTCTGTAAGTACAGACACAATTATAATAGTGTACTCCAGCTAAACCAGATGCACTTAATCCAGATGAATATATAAACTAGACAATAAACAAAGAATCAACTATGTTAAATAGTAATTATAAACCAGACATGCAAACCCTGTATACTGGATGCATTCTAGGACTTTTATGCATTAATATAATGTTTTTTTAGCTGTATAATCTGGATACTATATTATATTTCTTAAATAATTATAATTATGCAATTTAATTAATAAGAAATAATCTTTATTTAATTATATATTAAAAATTTTATGAGTTGTATGGTTTTCTTATTTTGTTAACTTAGGTCATGGGGGCTTAATATAATATAGTGCATTTATTATATACATGTAGTATATACATTATAGAGAAGTAGACAATAAGAGTAGAATAAGGAATTAATGTATGGGTGTTTTATTCAGAGAACTATATGGATTATTTAATTAATATTTTTTCCCATTTTGTATAAACTAGATCATGCTTAAACTGGACAATTTTAAAGATTTTATTGGTATCCTTTTAAAACTGGCCAAAATATGTATATTTAATGTAATAAATGTATATAGGTGAAATGAACATTTAAAATCACCTTTATTTATTATAAAATGTAATTGGGTATACTAATAAATATGCTTTAATATAGTGAAATTTAAGCTAGATATGTTGTAGTTGTAATTATTTAATAATTGCTATTAATATAATATAGCAATTGTGGCCCATACAGTTCTCATTTCATAAATTAAAAATTTGTTTGCAATAAAAACAACATCTTTTGCTTCTAGATTTGTTTTGTAATATTAATATAATAAATAAGTTTTTTGTGATTTTTTAATAGAAATTTTTCTATAATATAGTTGTAATTATTTAGTTTTTTAACAAATAATTTATAAAAAAATTGCAGATATTTTAATCAACTTTTTTCTAAGCCAATTATTGGCAAGATGTGGTAAGTGCAGAGCTTACTTTTAAACAGATAGAAATTAACTAAAATCTTGAGTGTGCAATTGGTACAAAATATACATGTTTTAACAATTTGAAACCAGGTAGCAAGACTGTCTTGCCATGACAATTGCTTTAGTTTTATGGAGTTGTAAAAATATATTCTGTCTTGTTCTTAGTTTAATTGAAACTAATTGCCGTGTCAATAATCAAGAGAAAATATTACTAAAATTTTTCTAATAAGAAAATATTTTGTTTTGACTTAAAAATTAGCAATAATCTACAGTCGTATTCACCATACATTAAATTATTTTGCCAATACTAAACAAACGTGTCTCAATTTGCAAACTTGTTACATTTGTTTACAACTTTTATGAGTTTCTATTACTTGCGTTGACCAATTATTATGTTGATTATGTCGTGTATGTCGATTATTATTTTTTGCTTGAGTATCTTACTAGAGTAGCCGGGCCTCATCTCGCATGAGTAATTCAATCCTAGTTAAGAAACAGAATGACTGATATAATTAATTAAGAGCCGACATACATATCTCATAAAGAAATATTTCTCATCTCAAAACTGTATTACATTCCGACAACAACTAAGTGATGGTTATTTGTTCATATACTTTATAACTTATTGTGAGTTATATAAATCATTATATATTGTAGCACCAAGATAGCACCCCTTATACCTGGCTATTTTAGACCAAAGAGCAGACACTTAACAGAAGAGGAAAGAGAAATACTACAACTAACATATACTAAATCTGAAGAAGCAAACCTGAGCAACTTATTATTACAATAATCTCATAGATAATCTATCTAATATATAAACAATAAATACTGAAGAATAACTTCACATAACTTCAAATTTAAGAATGCTCTATGTACTAGTAATAAATGCAATAAATACACAAATTACAAAAGAAGATGAAATGAAACACTGAAAAAAATCCTTGATAAAATAACATTTATTCCATTAGATGACGGAATTTTTATGACAAGACAGTCTGGCCACCCCAGGTTGAAATGGTTAATCAAATTTTTCATATTATAAAGTTTTATAATGTATTCAGATATAAAACATAAAGTAATAGTAGTTAAAAATTTATTACTGAATTTTATACCAATCAATTTAAATACAAAAATTACCTCTAAAATTGAAGTATCTATTACGATTCCAGCAGAATTCATATTTAACGTTAATTTTAGAAATTGCGGGTTTATAATTGTAGTCTAGGTAAACTATTTTAAAATATTCAATTTTAATAATTTAATTAATTAAAAAGAAAAGGATTATTCAGTCAAAAGAAATTAATTATTATATCTATTTAGTTTGCTTTTTTTTCTAAATATATGTATATGTTTAAATAGACGGACTAAACAAAATATTTTCGCACAAATTTAAATTTATCATAATAATATTTTACTAATTATACTCGTGTAAAAGTCAGTGTTCTTACTTAATGGGTAAATAATTAAAATTTATTTACTGTTTATATTTATATAATAAGTAATTATTAAATTTTGCATATAATTTTCTAAATATATTTGTATACACTAATCATTTCTGTAAGTTGTGCCTAATATCTTAATAATAGGAAGTCACTGTTTTCAGGGCAACTTAATAAATGATATTTTTCTGACAGTAAATTAAAATCTTGAATAAAATTTTTTATTTTATATTTTTAAATTAAATTCAGGCAATAAAATATAATAACATTGAATTTATTTCAAATATATATATATAATATATATGTAGTCATATAGATAATCAATTGACAATTATATCATAAAATTATTTACAATTATTATAATAAAAATAATGATTAGGTTTAAAATATCAGTGCCATGATAAATCAGCACATGTGTGATTTTTTCTGATTAAAATGTATATTTTGTTTAATTTTTTGTCATATTATTTTATTATTCAATAAAAAAAATATGTAAAATGTAAAATAAAAATATCTTAAGCTAATGTTAACCCTTTAAGACCTGTAAATATCTTTACTTATATTTACAGATATGGTAAAAAAATAATAAAGTAGCAAATAATTAAACTTACTGAATGTTATAATATATTCTGAGTATAACATGACAAATACATAATCAACATTAGAAAAACAATTCTACTAAAAATATTGATTGCTACTGGTTTTTATTAATTGTTTACTGAACATAAAATAAAAAGATCAAATTTATTGTCCCTGATGCCTTTTTTCAAAACATGGAGTTATGCACAGCATGGGGAAGCCTTGGCATGTGTCACACTGATAATTAGTTACATTTTTTATATCATTACTGTTGCACAACTGGCATTGTCAGAGTGGCCATATTCTTAATGGTACTGCAGGTAGGTTTTGAGGCATATGAAGTCCATTCCATGTAAGGGGTTACCATCCTGTGTTTATATAATACTAAAGTATTATTTTTATTATTAATATTTGACTCTCACATAATTTTAAAAATCTGTTAATGTTTATAATTCAATAAAAAAATTAATTATAAATAAATCTGTATTTTATTTACAGAATCCAAACAAATTTATATAATTATTGGAAAACAAAAGTTTTCCTTATAACAAACTTATATGTGACCCAATTTATATTACTCCTATTAAGTTTAATTTAATGCTCACATAATATTACATATTCAGTAAAAAATAATGGGGTTGATTTATAGGTAAGGAAATACAGTATTCAGATTTTAAAATAAAACAGACATTTGTACACTTTTATTATATTATGCCTGGGTATTTAAAATCTCAGTTACCAGAAACAATCAAAATTCTCATTTCTTTTTGCCTAATTCTTATCAACTCTATTTTGTTAATTGAGTTGCTAGATTAACAAAATGTATTTCTCAATTTATATATATTTTGAATTATCTAAATATACAAAAATCTAGGTACTATTATAAACTATATTTATTCAATCATTTTATGATATTTTTTATACAAATTTATAAATAAGTGGAAAGTCATAAGATAGTGTTTTTGATATTTACACATGTTTTATACAGAAAAATATATTATTTAAAAAAAACATAATTTCAAAAATAATTTTTTGTCCCCCTAAATTTATATTATCAATATATATATATATATATAAGCTAGATTATACAAGTTAAAGATTGTAGTTTCAAATTACTTTCAATGTTTTTGTATTTGTATCTAAAATATCATATATATTCCAAGGAAAGCAAATACTGATTTTATTGTTAAGATTATATAATTAACATTCGAATGTTCTGTGTGTTCAAAATTATGAATATAAAATATAACAGTAGATACACAAAATGACAAAAAACGTTTGTCATAAGTTAGATACTATATACAACAGTCTGGATAGTTACAGATATGCTAATTTTATGGGTTTAAATACTTTTAAGCATGGGTTTTATTACTTTCTCTTTATATATAAATAAGTTGTATTATTATATCTAAATGACAGTAATTTATTATATATATACAAAAAAATGAAATTTTTAAAAAGCTCAAAAATATTCTGAGAGATTGGGATCTTTATCATTATTTCCAAAAACCCACAATACCTTACCATCAATGGAATATGACAGAGATATACCAGAACTAACATATAACTAAAGCATACATATAGTAACTAATAACTAAAATACAAAAAAGCTATCAAATTCTCAAGTAGGTATGAATACTCAGTAAAGACTCAGGAATAAACTCATGAAATAATTACAATAAAATAAAAAATAACTAAAATAAAATATGTGTACAATCTAACTAGTTAGTAGAAGTGAAAAAAATAGCTTTCACTTCATCCATTAAAATTTACCTGCTCTCAGCCAATCAGAATTGAATATTTTTGTAATTCTATTTATATCTCCTCATGTGATGGGAAATGGTTGAATGCTTTAATATCTCACCTAGCACCAGGTTAGTTAAACCTATATCTTCATTTATTTAGCTAGAATATATTTTTAGAACTCCATAAAACTAATGTAATTGTCATGGTAAACTGTCTTGTCACCCAGGTTCAAATGGTAAACTAAAAATAGTCTTTCATTTTACTTTTAATATAAAAGCATCATGTTATATTATTATAAAATTATTATATATTAATAAAAGTAAATATTTTACATACACATTTGTAATTTATTATATTTAAATTTTAATTTTTATAAATATTGAACATAGCATTATTTTATTTATTAATTTACAATTTAATATTTTAATTTTTTCTGTAATATCCATTTACTGTTATGAATCCAATCATAATACAATTTCTAGGATTGAATGGCAGATCCTCCTTCCTCCCAAAATATTGTGTCCTTTCCTCCCCTACATTTCATTGATTTCTTAAATTATGTAATAGACATTATCTGATAGCTTATCTATTCAATAATGTTAAATAGCTATACTTTTCTTCATAAAACCGATAATACTTGGTTATATATCAAATACCAGTTTGTTCACATATTATTTACTGGTTTTAAATTGTTTGATTCTAAATAATTCCAAATTTATTGTTTTAATCATTAAATTAAACATAACATATTATTAGACAAAATAATATCTAAACTTATTAAATATGTAATACAATAATTGTTTTGATCTTACTATTAAATATGTACAAAAAATATTTAGAATAATAATTTCACTCCAATCATTCTATAATAAAAAGTTTTTCAGGCATTATAAAATAATTATTCTCTTTTTATTCTTTAATTCAGTTGATTTTTAATACAACCATGTCACATAACATATCAGAACAAAGACTTGGTGAAAAACTCTTAGTGCTCAATAATCAGGCAAATGGATTGTTGACCCGTCTGCATTTAGCACGCTCACATCTGTCAGAATCTTCACGACCAAGCTACCTCAATAAGGGTAACAAGCTATATGATTCAATTCATAAAGCTCTAATTAAAACCTTTCCTCAAATCAATCAAAAATATGCCAGCAGTCTAGAAGAAATTTCTAATATTCGCAATGACATCCTCAATGAGATGTCCTTCTTCTACTACAATTTCGTTGATGTTCTCGATTTAAGAAATCACATAATAGAATTATTTGGATGTCTAAGTGGAGCCAGGATGCAGATGGACATTGTTTTAAACTTTGATTTAACTCGAAACTATTTGGATTTGGTCGCCAACTATTTTTCTCTGATGTATTTATTTTGCCAATTTGAAGATCGGGTATTAATTGTAGCACTGTTCAATCAAGCCTACATCAGTAAACATTCTATCCAGGAAAGCAGCTTTCCTCGTCTTTCACAGCTTATTCTGGACTTCTTGAAACCTCTTCATCAGCTTCACATTGACCTTAATCCTTACTCTTCTCTTCTGACGACCGCGCTAGGCTCGTTGTCTGAAATCTACTTTAAACGCCTCACTAAAACTGTGGAATGGATGCAGTCACAACCTTTCAGCCTCTTAGCCGAAGCTCCCAAGATGTCTCAACCTGTTTTGGATAAGATTTCTCCCCCAGATCTCTTGGGTGGTGAGGATATGGAGAGGTGGATTATTTTCGGCTATTTAATGATTCACCCTTCGCTGCAAGATTCTGAAGCTAATAAGATGTGGAAGGCAGCATTGTCCAACTCATTTGTAGTCACTGTTTTTCGAAATGTGGTTATTGAGATTCATCCTTTGGTAACTCAGTACTTTGATACTGTGAAACATTACAACAAAAAGGTTGCGGATGTTCGCGAGTATATGACTACCTCTTACGGATTTGCACCCCAATTTCACCGCGAAAGAAGGAAATACTTACGTGGTGCTATGCAAGAGCTATACTTACTGTTCTCAGACCAGCCTGGCTTGTTGGGACCAAAGATTTCAGTTCTGTTACTGACACTGTCTTATGCCAGGGATGAAATTCTCTGGTTAATGCGTCACACATCCAATTTGCCAAACAAGAAGAGCCCAGCTAAATGCAACGTTAGTGACTTTTATGAACAGGGAATACCTGAATACCTAGCTCACATTGAGAACTTGAGAGAAATTTGCAAAGCTAATTCAGACGTACTTCAAATTTATTATTTGCAAACTATTGCTGGATATGATGCACCTCTACTTTCTAATTGTATCACAACTCTGTCTGGTCTTCGGGCACAAGAATCAGAAATCTTGAACGACATGATTAAGGAACTAAAGGACTTGTCAACTTTTATTGAAAACGGCAAACTTGTGAATTTCTCCAACCCTCCTGAACTGTCGGCAATACGGATGGATTGGTTTAGACTTCAGACCTGTCTTTCCGAAGGAAGCTGTCAAGAACCATTCTCAAATTTGAAGCCTTTATTTCTCTTAATGAATACAACAACATTCAACACAAAAATGGTCGACTACCTTGAAGGTGCTCTGGAGAGCACATCCGATTTATCCTTTCTCTACTTCTATGCCTCTCAACTGCATGACTACTTCAAAAAGGCCCGAGCCATTCCTGCGCAGCATCGTTACATCACCTCCATAGCTCGTGTCACTTCACACTTTTCACATATCTGTCATGAAATGTGTCCTGAGGAAGTTGAAAGCATCAAGGAGAACAGCTTCAAGTTTGCACATAAACTCTGCCTGGAAGTATCACGTGAAATGTGTCAAGCCCTTTTTCTTATGGCTCCTCAGTTGGGAGGTTATGCGTACGAACTGCTACCTAAGGAAGCGATTTACTGGATTGTATCGTCAAATTTAAAATCCAAAAAGCGGAACAAGTCAGCCAATCCAGGTGGGGTTGGACCTAATGGAAATCCCGAAAGAGGGTTACCGGGTACGGAAAGTATTCGTCGTTTTAGGGAACAGATGACTCAACTGGACCAACTATCAGTGGTTCTTGGAGAACTGTGCACTGCGGTCAACGGAACAAGAGAAATTGTACTATTTGAAAGATCAATTCACCCGGTAGAGATCTTTTTGGCTGAACTTAAGGAACGATTACGCAAATTTATTGGGGAACTTATAATTCACGAGTATGTTTAAATTTGGTGAAATAGTGGGCTTTAAAGCTATCTTTTTATTCTTATTTTTAATCTTTTAGACCCAACAATACAATTACAAGACCTTCGGAAGTTCAAAACTGCCTCGATTCACAGTTCAACATTTTCATGACTCTGGAGAATTACTTGCCTATTCGTATTTCCAATTTATTTAAGGAATGCTTGAGTGATCACATTCTCATCTATGACAGCGTGGATGTAAGTATATTTTGAGAGAATTCATTGAGAATTATATATTTTGAGAAAGTGTATACGTACTTGTACTATTTATTACTTGAACAAAATAAAAACAGGTAATATGTATAACTAATTAACACGACATTATACTATAGGTAAGATGTGTAAAAATAAGCAAACATACTTGTGTGGTACATATGTTTTTCCTTTAATTACACTTTCACGAGAATTTACATTTTAAATATTTTGTTATATATTTAGTTATGGTTCAAGCCAATATTTTCATAGTTTACAAGTTGTATGAAATGTTGTATTTTATATTTTACATAGATATTGTATATTATAATAAAGAGCTAGATTGGACATCTAAAATATTTCTATACTAAAGTATGTTGCATCGCGTGTATGGCAAATCCAGAGTTGTGATTGG